>NAJQ01000658.1:0-16546 GCA_005059865.1 Friedmanniomyces simplex
GATCAACAAGGCCGACACTCAGAACATCCACAGCGCCAGCATTGCCGTGAGGGCTATTCTGAGACTGTACAATGCTGCATACGGGAGGGATCACGAAAAGACTCAAGTTCTCCTGGGTCGCATATTGGTGTTCTCGGTGTCTCACAATAATCAACTCGTCAACCTTTATGGCCATTACGCCGTTGCGTCCAGCAGCAATGACAAAACCGACGGTACCGCTGAGGAACTTCAATACTTTCGGTATGGCATCGCGATGTTCAGCCTTACAATGTATGAGGGAAGGGATCGATACAACGCTTACAATTTCATTCGCAACGTCTACGATAAGTTTGCCTCTGAACATCTGGGACGGATACGAGACGCTGTCGGCCAACTTCCAAGCCTTGCGCAGCGAACGGGCCTGTCCTTCACAACGTCTGATCTGGCAGTCAACGACGATGACTCGCAACAGGACTCCGAGGTGACCGTGTCTCAAGATGATAGCGGATTTAAAACACCTGGCGAACCCGCAAGCGTCTCCCTTCGACATGAGAACCGCAAGATACGTGAGCAGATGGATAAGCTACTCCTTCAGCTGCAGAAGCAGAGGGAGGACAGTGAGCAGCAGAGAAAGGAGAGTAAGGAGCAGCTGCAGCGGCAAGGGCAGGAGAGCAAGGGACAAATGGATAAGCTGCTGAAGCAGCTGGAAGAGCAAAGGAAGGACAGTGAGCAGCAGAGAAAGGAGAGTAAGGAGCAGCTGGATCGGCTGCTTGCTATGGTTACTGGGTCAAAGAGGATTGAGAGTTGATCATCAAGTTATGTGGGCTATCCATGCACTCTCAATGTGTACTGCAATGTCACTTTATCCTGTCCTGTTCGACCGCCGCCTTTATCTTTGCACACGTCCTACCTTGCACTCTAGTCTTCCGACGACATTGAGACTTCGGAGAAGCTGCGTGCCCGTCCTGTTCGTTTTCTCGCACCTCAGCTTGCTCGACTGTCGTTCCTTGCGGCGTTCTTTCGCACGGCGATCAACGCACAGCGAGAGACTGGGAAGACTTCTATGCACGAAGAAACCAAGTATGCACTTTTGTTAGTACTGTAGTGGTAACGAACGGTGTTAAAAACGTTAGCGAGGGCATAAGACTCAATGATGCCGGAGGCTCCCAATTGACAGAATGAGTGAGGCAGTACAGCAACGAGACATCGCAGCGGTTTGTGAAGGGTCCTTCAAAAGCAGCTGCCAAGAATCGCTATATACGGTCTTTGAACGCACACTGAATCAGAGGGCCGCTGCTGGTCGGAGCTTCGCCAAATGAGCCCTACACTCTGCCTCCTGCTCCTTTCCATGTTCATGGTTTTCACACCAGCCTCGATCGCTTGTGTGGATCAGACCCTTGGGGCTGTGACCGCCATTTCCGCAATGACTGCTCGCCGTGTCAGTTCGACAGCTGGCACAGGCTGCAGCGTGCTTATATCGCAACTGACTTACCGCAAAATCCTTAACAAAGTCGCTTGGCAGTTCATCCAAAGCTGAGCGTGTTCGCGCCGTCGATGAACTGAACGTATACCAATGGATGAGATATTTCCACAGCTTTGCTTGCGAGGTGAGCTTGCCGAGCGCCCGCACAGCATAGACCCACGGGAGGCGCTGATTCGAGCCATAGCCGGAAGAGGGTCAGGGACTCGTCGCGCAGGCGGCTGATGTCATAATAATCGGCGAGCAGGTAAGCATCGATCAGCCTGTCGGCATTCCAGGGTGCTGGATCGGCGCCCGCTCGGAGCCTTAACAGTCATCAATAGCAGTGTAGATCGGCGGCCGTTCAACGTGAATCGTTCCGTACGTTGGTACTTGTGAGATTGCTCGCTTTGCTCTTCGCGCACCATAACAGAACCATCGCACTCCTTCCGTGCATGTGCATCCGGAATGTTGCGGCGGTCATTGCTGCAAGCAGCGCGGATTAGGATTAGCGGACAGCCTGCTAATCGCAATCTGTATACGCGCTCTTTAGAAGTATTGTATGTTCCGTAGAAACGTGCATCCACTACAATCTATTGCTTGTACGCCAAGAAGGACGCTGCTAGGCTCTTCACGTCTTGCAAGGCGGTCTGCCCGATAGTTTGCGTATGCTCCGTCCGAGCCTTGAAGAAGCGTCTGAGCGTCAGCTAAGTCTCTGTGGTATTGGTTGAGATCCAAAGACATTGAAGTGGACCCACCGCCTCAGGAAACGATAACAACAAGCCTTTTCGATCTCTGGGCTCTGGGAGCTCTGACGAATCTAGGCGAGTTGACAGACTTGGGTCGAAAAATGACATCCTTCCCCATGGACTCGTCGCTGGCCAAGCTAGTCATCATGTCAAGCAGCATATACAGCTGCTCAGAGGAAATGCTAACGATCGTCAGCATGCTAAGCGTACCCTCAGTCTTCTACCGCCCGAAAGAGCGCCTCGAGGAGTCGGACGCCGCGCGAGAGAAGTTCTTCGTCCACGACAGCGACACCTGACCCTTTCAACAGTCTACCAGCAGTGGGCCGCGAACGGCATGAGAGACGGCTGGTGCACAAAACACTTCCTCCACCCCAAAGCCCTGCACCGAGCTCGAAAAATCCGGCAGCAGATCTCGGATATCATGACAGCCCTCTCTATGCCCCCTATCAGCTGCGGTTATGATCTCGATCTCGTCCGACAGTGCATCTGCTCCGGCTTCTACCCCCAAGCCGCCAGACGCAAGGGGCTGGGCGAGTACATCAATCTCCGGACGTCAGTGTCGGTGCAATTACATCCCACCTCCGCCCTTTTCAATTCGGGGGATCCGCCGGATTACGTGGTCTACCATGAACTTATTCTGACTTCGAAAGAATACATGAGCTGCGTAACAGCGGTGGATGCGCACTGGTTGGCCGATCTTAGCGGGGTCTTCTACAGTGTGAAGGAGAAGGGGTATGGAGTGGCCGGGAGGCGGGAGATGGAGTACTCGAAGAAGGCGGAGTTGGAGGAGGCGATTAGGATTGATCGGGAGCGTGCGAAGAGGATTGAGGGAGGTGAGAATGATGGGATCGGTGTCGGTAAGAAGGCTGTTGGCGGGGGTGGGTTCAAGAGGGTGGTCGGTAGGGGTAGTGCGGTGGTCAAGCCGACGATTGGACGGCGAAGGTAGTCGCAGGGCTCTCTGGCTGGGCTTTTGTGCGCATGTCGCGTGGCTGCTCGGAAACAGCAGCTAGCTGTTGACGCTCTCACGCAGCGAGTCCTGAGGTTCGAGCAGTGAAATATGACGAACCTCGGGGAGATGGTTCACCATTCACGAAGAGACGAACCACACTCACGAAAGAGACAATTTCCAATCACAATCACAAGCAAGCAACAATACCATCTCGGAACATCGAATACTTGACACTCTCGAGCAGCCGCTATCATCACCACTTCGGTCACCTCATCGACTGGCTCGAGCAACGGAGTTCGGTAAATCCCAATCACCAATCACCGAGTCGACGAGACCGAACACCACAGGCAAAGCAAGCTGTCCAGCCGCAGAAGGCAGCCGTGATACGCAGAATCTTGTCACGCGTAGACAAAGGTCGTTGGTATAACAAAACGTAACGCTCTGCTGATGTGCGGCTCGCCGATCTGACATGGAGTACGCGCACTCGGCGTGCGCAAGTCTGTCCCTCCGTACTCCCCGGACCCATGCGAGAGATTGGCAAGCGTGAGAAAGAAGGAGCAGATGCCTGCAACGCGCGCGACATGCACAAACACAGCTCGCCAGCTCCGCATGAGCGGCAGCCGAAGGGAGCCGCCAGCAAGTATGCTTCAATGCACTTCCCAGCACATCATTGCCGCATGCAGCGCTCTGAGGAGGTAGCGCAAACCCATCACCGGACATTCGGGATATTCCAAATGGTGTCATGACAATGTAATCACACAGACTGCGTGGCTGCAACGGCAGATGCTCAAACGCCTCGACCACATCCATTATACTCTTAAGAACTACAGGCCGCAGCCTCTGTCCTCTTCATCCTACGCTCTCAACGGCGCCTTCACTCTACGTACTCAATAGCGATCGCCCCTGTGCCCTTCGCAGCATGGTGCTTGGGCACTTTCAACGACAGCAGACCCGCCTCAAGCTTGGCGGAGACTTTGTAGGCTTCCACCTCGACGGGCAACGTGAAGACGCGCTTGAAGAAACCCACGCGTCGCTCGCCGGCCAGCAAATACGGGATCCCATGGGACTCTGGCGGCGCGGCAGGCTTGCAAGTGCCACCATCTCCATTACCGCTGATGCGATTTCGCTTGACGTCCGCCGTGTCTTTTGGATCCACGGCTTCGGCTTCTCCCGGCCGGCGCACATCACCGGTCAAGATGAAAGCGCTGGGGCTCATCCAGCGGAGGTTAACATCCGCGGTGCTTTTGATACCCGGCACCTCGATATCGATGAGGTAGCCGTTGCCGGCATCGCGGATGTCGACGTCAGGGTAGTTCGGGTATTCTTGGGGCCTGGGGTGGTTGGTGGCGGGCGAGGAGGCCAAGGAAGGGCTGGTGTTGATGGCTGCGCTCGTGCGGGTCGTTCACGAGGGGTGGAAGCTGTGTGATCGTCGGCTAGCATCCTCACAATGAACGACTCTTTGGCTGTGAGCGGCGTGAGGTAGGTCGAGTGAGCGGTTGGTGCTTGGTGGTTGGTAGTGTTCTAGATGGAGGGTGGATGGGAGAGGTTGTGCGCACCGCCACCGCCAAAGTTTCGGGATAACCCCAGTAGATTCCTGACATGACCGTGTGGCTTAGTGGTAGACCTGGTCTATCCGAGCTGATTAATGGATGAAGAGCTGGAGGCGACGTGTGTGTCGTGTGTGTGGTGTGTGTGGTGTGCTGCTGGTGGCAAAGGCTCCCTTCTTCTGTGTCTTATGCATACGTAAAGCCGGCCGCAGCTCCACCATGCGGGGCTGCATCGTGCTCATCATCACGCCGTGCTGCGCCATCTCCATCACGCGTCTTGGTGTGCTGAGCACGTTTACCAACCGGTAAGTGGTCGGTGACGGATCGTGATCTTTCGTTACGGTTGCGTGATGATATAGTGGAGACTTTTTGTGGCGTGACCTGGAAGACAACTTCAGGCAGGCACAAGAGTTAAGCGAAGAGAACGGCAAAGAGTAGCGGCAGATAACCGAGAGATAATGAATTTCGCAGAGACGATTTGCACCAGCCTGCTTACGGAATGGGATGATGCACAGTACAGTGCCCTACCGCCAACGCTCCAGTGCCTACCTACCCACGTCCTCCAAATTACTCTTCCACCGTTGCCATTCTACACTTCGACATGTCGGCCTCAAGCAACCGCGCCGCTGCTTCCTCCTGGCGCCGCTTGCCCCACGCGCTCCCCGTCCTCAAGGCAGATAGCTTCGGCTTTGCCTTTCAAATCGGCCAGCTGGGCTTCGTGGGTGGCGATCTTCTTCTTCAGCGCCCTCAACTTCTCCGCTTCGTGCTGTCGGACGTAGTAGCCCTCGCTGGCCTGTTCGCGTCTGGTAAATTTGCGCTGCACCACCACCACGAGGGGGCCCAGTGTCGCCTTCCGCCATGTGGCGGGCAGTACCATGGAGAGTGCGGATGATCCTTCGCCCGACGAACGCTGTGTAGGTTCGCGTACGGAGCGGTGCTATGAGGACGGTAAGAGCCATCGTTGTCGGTGTCGGTCGGCCTTTCCTTCTGTGAGATGTCGCTGTAAGGGCGCTTGATGTTTTCGCGCTGAGGGAGCTATACGTTGGATGGTAGAGTCACCCCTGGCTTTGTTCGGTATGCACACTGATATAGCATGTGTCATGGAGCGGTGCGACCACGCCACCTTGGCCATCGCGTCAGTGTGGTGTGATGTGGGACGAGAACCCGGCAGACTCGCCCCACTCCACTTCACAGTAGGTCGCACAGGGGCGCCGTCACGTGAGAGTCTCCCGTCCGGCCTTCAGACAGCTCTTGGGGGACATGCCTTGCTGCGGTCTGTAGAGTGGCTGGGCTAAACTTGAGAGCCAAGCAGAGAGAGAACCAAGGCGTGGTCGAAACACGTGGGACGGAGTGGAACGGAGCGACCCTAGAGTACCCCCTAAGCTCCCGTCTTCATGTCTCGCCACGTACTAGCTCCTAAACCCCTTTGTTTTTCCAGGATGCTGGTGGTAGCCTCTTCAAAGCATTGGACACATCGAAACCCATCTGGCGCAGCATGCGGTACGCTGGACCATCCCCGTTACCGACTTTGCAATACAATAATAGCACGTGATACAAGTGTGGACTCGCCAACTGCGCAAGCATCGTCGCGCAGGCCCTTTAGCTGCCAATCGTTTGTCAGTCAACCAACTCCTCGATCCCCGCAGTGGCAGATGCGGTCGTCGCCGCCTCGTGGCCAACGACATTCCTCTCGACAAAGCCGGCCATTCTGCCCGGGTCCCCGACGAAACCATACGGCGGCCCGTAGGCTGTAGCAGGCATAGCGACACCGATTTGTCACTGCAGTACTACGCCCGGAACGCTGCAGCATGCGTTCGCCAGTTCATCCAGCTATACTCAACATTAAGCTGAGGACATGAGCCGCAAGCATGCTTACACGACTATGATCTTGGCTGGTGCAGCGGCGGTGGATGCATCAGAGTGCTCGGGAATGGAAAACAGTGGCGACGACGGTGTTCTCGCGGAATGACTGCACAAGGGTGAGCACATCTGTCGGGATCAAGAGTTCGACCTCGCACGTACCTGAGTCGCTGGATCGGACTCTCGTGACTCCATGGCGCGATAGTCTCGGCCAAGATTAGTCGCTCCTCCTTCTTCAGAATGTCCACCTCTTACAGGCTTCACATACTCCACAGGCAGATTTGACAGCGCTGCGAAGCTGTTTTTGCACCGCCATGAGCTGCTCAGTGTCAACTGGATTGGATCCATAGCCAGGAGCATCGCATGCGGAGATCTTAGCGCGAAGGAGCGGATGCCGGCAAGCGATGCGTTCCTCCCCCATCATGAAGAGCCCAGTTTCGACCATTTCTGGACGGCGATTGAGTGCATCACACCACTGCGGGATGAAGAGGTTGCCCACACCTCTCTCATGTCTGCCAGTGGACGAAGCTGGCCGGAGCGGCATAGAAGCGACGGAGGTGGTAAGCCCAGCTTCAACCGTGTCCGACTCCCAGTCCGGGGCGGCGTGCCACTCTGGGCCATCGAGACAGTCCATGTTGTCCTCACAGCTGCGAATCTCACATCACTTCTAATCTACCGTGAATCGCGATACTCGATTCGCTCGTCGAAGCATGCTTCTCCCCCCAGCTTTCCCGAGTTCCTGAGGAAGACCGCACCTGTGCCGTCGGCAGGGGCGCAGAAATCTTCACACCAAAGTCCGTACGTCAAGACATGGAAAACTGCATGTCCACCTCCAGCGCCGACGACACCTCCTAGAGAATGTCATTATCTCCTTGCTGATGCCACACCACCTCCGCCTGAAGCGAAGGTGCCTGAAGATTCGCGGATCTTCTTCCTTCTATGGCCGCTTGACAATCGTCCGGAAGATGTAGATACGTAAGTCGGACTTCCATCGATCGATTGTATGAGTGCAAATACTGCCATTCTGTGCTCCCTGCTTAGGAACTGGGCAATCGCAACGGGTGGCGGTGTGGTGATCATCGCTTCGGTCTGGTACGTCGTGCGGGCCAGGAAGACATACACGCCACCCGTCTCGAAGATTCAGCACGTTGAATAGAGCACTGGCGATCAAGAGCCCTGGGGGTTTCAGTTGGGGTACGGTGTATGTCTTCGAGTGTAGCCAGAAAATGTTCGCCGCCCACGAGTCCAGGCTGGTGGCCAGTGAGATAAAACAAAGACTGCCTGTCTCGAATCACCGCGTGCCTTCAGCTCAAAATCGGCATTTCGGTACGGTCAGACAAAATTGAGGTCAGTCAGGACTACTACTCATATGCTCACGACTGACTGTTCAAACAACAGATGCGTTAACTTTTTGGTTCTAGGCGTTGGGCTCGCTCGTGTTCGACATATACGCAGTCAGTATCTCTGGCAAACCCGCCAATGGCCGCGCATATTATGGTTCGCCCCGCGCTTTCTTCTCTCCACGACTCAGCACCCGAGGCCCATGCAGAATCCGGTCTCGAATACACTCGCGGCGAATGATACCTGACCGTGCCTCACAGCACGGCTTCGCTGGGCGCTTTCAACTAGTGCGGCTGTGCCTACGATATGATGAGCACTGCAAAGTAAGCATTCTACTCATTTGGAGGTACCAAGAGCGTTGCTGATGCGGTCGTAGCGTCCAGATATCCACGATGCTATTGGTCGTCCATTTCTAGTCGACAACGACGCCTCCACAGGCATGCACTCGCGTCCAGGTGCACATCCTCCGAACCCAGGGACCAACATTGCACATAGCTCAATGTGTGATCCCCATATGTACATTAGTGCGGGTAAACTGGGTCCCACTGCATCTCACAAGTCTTTGGCCAGTCCAGCGTTGCAGAAAAACACCTTGGCTACGTCACATCGCCAGACGATGATCTGCTCCCTTCTGCTCTTAAACCGGAGGAATCTTAGCTTCATCAGTCATTTTCTCAGGTTAGTGCTTTCCGATGAGGGAAAGAGAGTGCTTTAATCATATCATGGAATTATTGCTTGGTGGCAGACGCATATGAAGCGCCTTATTTGAAACGGCGATTCGTGCGACGTCCGAGTGCGATAACGACCTCTGACATACTGGATGGTGATCTCACGGTGATACTTTGAGTGCACATTGCCATTGAGAATTGGAAGTGTTCAGCGATACACCACCACGGAAGCGGAGCCGGCCGCCGACTCATCCATAGCCTTCGCTCCTAGCGCGACGTAGGAGGTAGACGACACACGAACTACTCTGTACCTGCAGTCCATGGGCCTTCACGCAGTCAGCAAGCCGTGGACCACACGACCGTATCTCCTCAGCACTGTTACTGTAGGCATCGCGTTTCAGATCTTTCCTTCCTTTGCTGGTCGATCCTAGTCTGCCGCGACTCGCAGGGTGGATGGCCATTCGATCCCCATGTGCGAGCCTATCTGTAGGAGGAATCAAAGCGCACTGCTGACGGCCGTCAGGAGAGGGTTCTGATAACAATTAAGTTTACCTTCTGAGCGATGACAAATCCAACAAAGCTGTTGGTATTAAACCGGCGACCTCATCGCCAATTTGGCAACAATGGAAACCTCACGTGGGACTTCATGGCATGCGGGCGGCACCGAGACTGGCAACAATTTCGGTACGACAACGAGACAACATCTTGACACACTTCATACGTATATATGCGACTAGGTATAGAAGGTCGGAGGTGGTGGCCTTGCCCACCTGCTTTGCGGGATCACATGTTCTATGGTTCGCTAAGTATCATGTATTGCCTTCACACAGTTGCAGATTGCCTACAGACTAACGGAGACAAGTCCAACCTTCCTGTCGCGCCCTCCATGACTCAATGCTTGGTCCTGCCGCGCTATGGAGCCGACTTGCAGATTGAACGCCGCCTTCGTTGGTGGACACTTTGCAGAGCATCGATATGGTCTTTATGATACTTCGCTGGGCCATTTCTTGTGTAACGAGCGGCAGATGGAGGCTTTTCGTGCTCTCGTAGAGCCGTGTAATCCAGCGCAGTCCTAGTGTGTTGCCTGGTAGAGCGGATGGATGATGATATCGGGATTGCGATTGCTGAAGTGGAACTTGAGTGACTGAATGGCTCAAGCTCACGGGCTTGACTTGACGCCGGAATGGCGCATGCTTCGTCTAATCTTGAGACATGTACAGGTTGCTCGACCATCTCGGCCCACCGGACTATGGCATCCACGGTCAACAGTGGCAGAGGTAAACCGCCCTGCATATCCCGCCGTCTCTTGATTATCAGGCTTTCGCCGTCCGGAGTATGACCCTTCATCTCACAGCTCGGTGTAGCAGGTCGCCAGTGATGACTGCTAAGCAAGTTCTCCCTGTCCACTGCTAGATTCTTGGCTCCAGGCTTCTGCGTCTCGAAGACATCGTTGGCCGTGATCGCTCGATATGAAGTTTCGAGTGGTTGAGTCTCGAGCTCGGTGACCGGCGTGGTCGTCCCAGGCCGGCGTTCGAAAGCATCCATGCTAAATATTGCTAGCTCAGCGTCCGAAGACATAAGTAAAGTGTAGCTTGTTTTAACGTGTTGGTATATCACGCGACAGCCTTGAGACCCTCGCAATCTTTCATAGTCAAGCGCATAACACAGGGTTTTGTTGATGCGCAATCGCATTTCCGCCAAGCCGGTCATTGATGAGGCATGCCGCATCTCTGCACCGTCCCAAGCAAATCAAGCTTGCCGGGTTGTAGTTCGGCCTCGGGGCAAAACGCCGGAAGACGCGATGACGCCCAAGGTGTAGCACATCTCTGTCGTAGACCGCAAGCTCTACACATGTCCTGTGTCAAGCGGAAGGTTATCCACATACGCAGATCTCGAATGGAGCTTCTTTGCGGGGTCGAGAAGGCTCTCGCCTTATCCAACTTGTCGACTTTGATGATGTAAGGCCGGACGTTGTGGTCCGGAGTTGGGAATCGACGATGCGTTAGGCTCCATTGAGTGGGGTTTCCGGGGATCTGACCGAAGGCCTGGGCGGGCCTTGTGTATACAATGCGCAGTAGCTTACTGTGCCGGCTGCTTAACGGTAGCTCCAATAATTGGTGGTATGAAACTTGCAACGGAGTACGACGACCCACTGCCTTCTACCATGCCAGTGCGCCCAAGCTTGTCGCTTCATAGATCCGCAGCAACTTTGCGGTTTTCAGTATAGAAGCCGGGAGTCTACGCGCATGCCTCGTGGCGCATAAGTTGAACGTTCATCTCTTCGACAGGCATCTCACCAGAAAGGCTAGCCGGTACATCACTTGTCGAACATTCACCTCAAACACAAAGCAAGCTCATTTGTTCACTCTACGTATCCCAGCACGGAAACCTTCGACTCATTTCAACCGTATCTCCGATTGCCACTTCTCGGCTGCACATCTAAGACCGTTTATCAGGCCGCTATTCCATCATGCTTCTCATGCGGTCGTGTGAGCGAGGTGAATGAGCCCCACAGTCACCCTACACATCGGTGATCGAAGCAGGGAAGCCGGCGTTACTATGCTTGGGAGATGTAGCAGGCGCTCCTCCGACCTACCTTCTCCTTTGATTTTGAGATGCTTTCAATCTGCTAGGAGAGTCCCTAATCGCGTGCCACGGCTACATGGTAGGTCTCGTGGAGCCGTCCGCATTCCATAAGCTCTGTGCACCTAAAGAGAACCAGTGTGAACATGAACTATATACTGCGGCTGAGCTAAAGTTCCACTTGCGGTCTAGCGCACGTCCAATGCTGACCAACTCGTGCCGTCTTGCAGTATCTGCCTCAACCACACTCCCCTACACGCATTACTTGACCAGTGTCACCCTCACATGATGATACAACAAAGTCGTATAAGCCCGTTTCCAGTCGACCTACCAACAGAAGCCGACATTATCAGTTTCTGCAAGGGCCAAAGATACGAAAGCTCCACGCGTAGTGTAACAGTAATAGCATCGCGATAGGTGCGAGTAAGACGATGCAAAGGTGGTCCTTCTGAGTATTCAGCGATGTTGGACGTCAATAGTTTCGGTGGGTTTGAGCCGCCCCAACGATGGCTTAGGGTCGCATATCTGGCAGATGGAGGAAGTGATGCACCAAGTTTCAGCTGAGCGACTCCCGTCATTGCAACATTGCCAATATACAGTAAGCGGGTTGGAAGTCTCCACGTCCTTCGCCACCGTGCTTGACAAGTAAGATGGCACTCGTCACAATCCCGCAGCCACCCACGAAGAAGGTCAAAAGCCTCTGCACTGCGCATTGAATCGCCAAATCGATCTGTCGTTTAGGGTATCCGCTTCCTCGGTATTGGTCAAGATCAGTCTTGGCAACGAATGCCATGCGCAGGCCTGCAGAATATCGCCGGCCTCCCTGATTTGTGAAGCATATGTCAACGACTCGTTGGTCATCATGCATCGGGTACACAACCACCCAAAGCTTCTTGCAGAGCAAGTCCTCTTCGTCGTGGGTTCCGATCTTGCCCTGGAGCTGACAGTCTAGCACGATACATAAGTGACACTGTTCTGCTGCGGCGTTCCTAATGTGGCGAGCGTCGTACAGAGGCTCTGAACTGTGCCATTCCCTTTTTTGCAACGCAACCTTCACCATCACATCAATGAACTTGACACATGATGAGCACAGGTATCCAAGGTTCCCGTGGATCACAGAAGACGTGACTCCCTTTCTGCGAGGCCGCTCTCCGTATCACGTTTTTCCTTGAACCTTGTTAGCAAACTCGAGTCCTTATATACTTGTAACGGTGGTCCTCACTGAAATGTGCATTTAATAGGACGAGTTCGCACACTACTGTAGAGCCAGGCGGAGTGCTGTTGTACTCGTGACCATGGTCCGGCTTGCGAAGGCGTGACAAGGTACAGTAGGCGGCGATTGCAGCGTCTCTTGCAGCACATTATGTAATGGATTTGCCGCATATATATGCTTTCAATAGAGCACATATATCCTTCTACAGGACATATATCGTCTCTATAGAAATATATATATGAATTCTACAGAGCACATATATTGTTTCTATAGTACACATATATCCTTTCTACAGGACATGTATATCGTTCCTACAGCCAACTTTCCGCTAGGCCTGTTCCGGACCGTCACCTGGACCTGTGACGTTCTAGCTGTATCGGTCCGAAGCCATCAGTCACGTGCAATAGTACACGTGCAAGCGCGTAGGGAAAATTGTCCGCCAGTAGCTGTCAACATCTAATCGCCTTTCTTTCATACTCCGCATCGTTGCGAGAGATTGCCAAGCCTTTTGCATGTCGTGCTTGTTCATCATTACCGCCGTAATCACTGACTGGCTCGGTGGCGTGGAAAACGCACCGCCCACTGATAGAATTTATCATCAAAGCAAAGCCGTGTCGTGCCTAGGCGAAGCACCACAGAAACGTGGTATGCCTTCGAGAGGGAGGGGTCAGAAAACAGAGGAGAGGATTGCTACTGAACGACCAAGTGCCAAATTTACCGCACTTCTCGCATGGTCCAGTGGCTGACCTTGACCAAGCTTGCATACAGCATGCCGGAAGCTAGGAAATAATAGAAGCGTGTGACGGAAACGCCATCGTTGGTCTTCTACGCTTGTACGGTAGGAGCAGCCAACAAGGAGAATGGAAACGATGCAACGTTCGACAAAGATCGGGCATGTGCGCACATGAAGAAGGGAACAAATGACAAGGCATAGGAGCGCCGTGTGCAGTCAGGAGATCATCCACCTCTGTAGTGTGCCCGCTACTATAGCCCAGCCTTGAGATCAAGTGGTGTGGCGCCGCAAGCTTGATCTCCATGTCCACATCCATGTTCATTCTCTCTCGCCGCCAGCCACGACTCTATCTTCAGCAAAGCAGCTTCGTCGTTCTCCCGCGCGGAGATGACGTACTCGCCGTCTATCCAGCCTGGGGTCCCCGCTGAAACTAGCTGCTCGCCGAACTTTCTGCACGATCCGAAATCGATGATGACCGGCTTATCGTCTTTGTTGAGAAGGATGTTCATAGGATTAAGGTCGTTGTGTGCGAGTTCAAGAGAGTGTAAGTGTCTCACACCCGCTCGTATTCCATCCATGCAAGCAGCAGTGTTGAATGGAAGAGGTCTGTCCTCGTACCGGTATAAAAGCAGAACGTCGTGCTTCTCAAGAGCTATTCCCGTTAAACGCCCGTTCTTTAGCGTACAGCCATAGTATCTGATGAGATTTGGATGCGCTTGTGTCTTCAGGAACTCTAGAAGCCTGGCCTCCTCAAGTAGCAATCCTGGCAGAAGTGCAGCTATGTCCGCATCGTCACACCCAGCCAACTGGGGCCGTTTGATGTAGAGGCTGTTATCATCATTCCCGCAATGTGGCACGATCGAAATGGGCGGTGTCGCTGTCGGGTAGATTTGCTCGTCCGGTATTCGCTTTAGCGTGCGTTTGAGGTCGTCAACAGTCAGATCATATTTGCGGATACCAGGCATACGACCAAACCATGCGAAATCGGAGCGATCAATGTAGCCGTAGGTGGAACGTAAGAATGCGCCTGTCTCAGCATCCTCAACCTCACAGAGCACTGTCAAATCGCGCTTCGAGCGGATATCTGACACGTCGTCCTGTGGGTTTCCACAGCCGTCTGAAAGATCTGGCAGATCCTTTTTTCTCCAAGGAGTTTGAGCAAAGTGCTGCTGCTTTTCACCGGTAACAATAGGGTGAGGACCCTCATTTTCCTTCGCGTCAACTTGAATGCCCTGAAGTCCGAGCTCTTTCGCTTCGTTCCGTCCGTCACACTGGCTCTTGTACTGCTCCAGAACCACTGTCTGTGCTGTGCTACTTCTCTGCGACTTGGCTGTTGAAGGTGGTCGTAGCTCAGGCACTGTGGCAATGTGCAAGGAAGGACCTGCACGCGGGGTGTCTTCTAGCTCCTCACTCTCACAAGCTGGCGCAAGCGAACGCTGACTTCGGCGTGGTGTGGCCGCAAACGCATTTCTTCTTCCTCGACCGCCTCGACCGCTATTGGTCCCCCTTTCGCGTGCTCCACCGGCTCTTGGTTGCTGTCGAGTATGCTCCTGCATAGGTCGCTCGCGTAGCACTCGCTCCGAAGTTCGAATTGAAGGTTCGCTCCTACGCTTCCGCTTCGGGCCTTCACCGCAGCCAGAGCTAAGTGGAAGATTCTCGACCTCTTCAAGCCAAGCCACAATTGACAAAGCACTTATTGGTGTTAATGCGGCCGAGAGAAGAGAAGTGCTGAAAGTGTAGCGATGAATGAGCGCGATAGAGCGAACAGTAAACGATCAACAAAGGTAGACCGCGCCGAGCCGTCCCGAGTCGGCGAACAGAGAGCGTCACAAGCCCAGGACCAATGACATCACCGAGCGCAAGTCCACCATCACTCTTTTCTCGAATCACGGGATCGTAGACACTCAAGCAGATACCACTCCCCGAGTCTGCCTCCCGCCGGCAAATTGACTGCCTCTCAACCTCAACCGCAAGCTCGACTCCACCGAAGCAGTGCATCTCGTATATGGCTACGCCTGAGCCCAACCAAGACCTGCAAGAATGGCAGCTTGGGCGGGAGAGAATTCTGTTCCTCGAGAGGTGGTTGCTTCCATGCAGCGTTGCAGTATCTCCGTTACCCTCCAATCCTGGGCCTCGAGCATCTCACGGGACCATCTCGTCCAGGAACAGCCACGGCCTCGAGAAACTACTCGCTCATTTGACGGCCGACTGTGAGACTCTCCTACGAATCCATGCCATATACACCACATATGTCATGTCGCGAACCTCCAGCCTGTGGCAACCCCCGGAACCACTTTACTACTGGCCTGATAGGAAACAGAACATGCTTATTCGAGGTTTCCATGATGGATCCCATTCTCCATATGATGAACAAATCGGAATCACTTGCTCCAGTGTCGCGACTTGTAGCCCTTGTGCAAGTTTTGAGGATTTGAGACACCGTCAGGAGCTGTCAGAACAAAACTCCGGGACCACTGTGACGGTAGAGACGCCAGTTCTTGTTTCATATCAGCTGCGGATGATCCGATGTGGCTTCGAAGCCAAAGGACATCGATCTGGCCCCCAATGCGAAGCACGCGTCTTCGCTTTGCGTTCATCCGAACAGACGTTCTTTCCCGACTCGGCATACTGTACGACAGAAGTGATCGTCTCGTGAAAGACATTGGAGCAGTACCCTGGAGCAAAGCTCACCCTGACGGCATTCCTTACGTCCACAACGCACACTGGTTGATATACGGTTGGATCCCGTCACAAGCGATACACGCGATTGTAGAACTTTCTGACTTCTTGCGAGCGTGCGATGCCGTGGAACCCGCAACAGGTACGGTATATGGGAAGAAGCTCCAGACTTTTGAGATTTTTGCTAATGGCTGTACAGTGTCTGTCTTCCATCACCGTCCGGAAGATATTCTGGCACAAATGGAGCTCGATCACGTCACGAATGGCGTGGCGGAGCTCTAAGAGATTGAACAAAGCGCTGCTGGCATTTGAAGCGGACATGGAGAAGTCTCTTTACGGTACGTACTGCACAGTGGAATGTCGTCTTGCTCCCACGTGTCGGCGGCGGTCAACGACAGCGGCCAATGAAGAGCTCTGTAGGGTTCCAGCTATGGAGTGTAGAAGCTAACTTTCCGAGCCCAGATTGACTGAAGAGTGTATGCGCCGCAATACTGCGGAGAGTCGATATGGCCGGAAGCCGTCGAGAATGATCTGACCACCGCCACGAGTGTGGACGTGCAATTGGTAGCCAAAGACAAGGCGCTGAGGAGGTACATATAAGAGAAGAGGTAAGCGTCTCTGGATCGTCTGTTCAGAGTGGCGGCGGTTGTTCCTGATTCGTCCATTCTTACACCGGTTGGGCAACCTAGCTCTTTTCCTCCATTGTTTAAGGCCGCAAGCAGTAGGCTGTTCATGCACGTAACAATGCCAGCTTTTGGTCGCGGAGACGGCTCGACTTCCACTTGG
>NAJQ01000659.1:0-16519 GCA_005059865.1 Friedmanniomyces simplex
TCACGCTGACTTCGTAGCGTGTCGAGTCTGTGCTCGATGAGCTCCGCCTGTACTCGGCGAGGATCGTTCTTCCGAGACATAACACAGTAATGCGTGGGTTCATCGCCGAATGGACTCGTCCGGGATGGGTCACCAGCAATCATTCCGCCCTGATCAGTCTGCCGAAAGTACGTGAACCGAGGTGCGTAGCCCAGAGGTAGGATTCGCGTGTCCGGGTCGGCCTCTGCAGGCAGGATCCAATCAAGCTCGACAAAGTCGTCCATATCAATCCACTCGAAGTCGTTATCTGGTATGTCGAACTTGGACATGTCGACCACTGGCGCTTGGCCATGCAATGACGCCAAAGTTTCCTCGTCCGCCTTGTCAATGTCCTCGGCGCTCGTACCCGCAATGCTGGCGGATAGGGCTCGAAGATCCGCATGAATGAAGTCAAGCTGCGCCTGGTTGATGCGCATAGCACTGGTCTTCTTGGTGATGTTGCCCTCGTTGTCCTTGATGTCGAAGTGCTCTCTCCGCTGGTGCAGATCAAGCATGAAACTGTCCAGCTTCATCTTCAGTCCGGTTGCAGAGACAGTGCTCCCCTTGTACTCTTCTGCATCCTTGTGTTTGTACACATGGCTGATGTAGACGGGTGAGAGTAGCAGGTTGTACTTCAAGGTGGCCATGTGCCGGCCGAACTTCTTGCTCTTCTTCTGCGTCACACCCCAAAGCGGACCCTGTCTGATGGGCAGGGACATTATCCCCGAGAACATCTTCCACCAGTCGAAGAAGTGTGAGAAGAACCTGGGCGTCAAGTGCAGGGCATTGTAGTTGCTTGACGGCTTCAGGTTCGACAGCGACCAGTCCCTGTCGTGTGGTGCGGAAACGGCGACAGACATGTGGATGTGGTTGCTCCTGAACCCGCGATATGCGTCGTACACCTCGCCGGACGGAGCTTTTGCGAAGTCGGGATGCTTCAATACCACGTCGTAGTGAGGCTTGAAGTCAAATACCCGCTTCCCATCAGGCAGATCGCGCTCGAACATGAGGCCAGCCAGCCATTGTACTCTGCCAGAGAGCTTCATCACCACTTTCCTGAACACAGCGTCACGCTGTTTGGCTGTGCTCGCGGTGGAGGAGCCACCGTCGGTGTCCGCATTATCCTCTTGGGACTTGCGAGCATATCCGTTGAAGTCGGGGACTGCAAGGATGTAGTCGCCACTATCGACTGTCATAAATTTCCGCCCATCTCTATTCTGCGCGATATTCCAGCGTACGTCGTTGCGCCAGACCATGACCAGGCCAGCACCGTTGCCAGTCACGACGTACGGGTCTCTGGTGCCTTTCAGGATCAAATGCATATCACCATCGCCTTTCCAGGCAACGTTGACGCGCGAGTGGAAGCTCAACCGGATCTTGTCCCAGAAGCCTACCCGGTCCGAAGTGTCAACGGGTGGCTTGGTAAAGCCTTCGATGACCTGCATTGTGTCCTGAATAGCCGGCTGATACGATGTGCCCCAGCTTATTTTGGTTGGGTTGCTAGTGTTGATCTCGAACTTCATGTCCGAGTAAGTCTTTACTGGGGATATTGTGCGCCTGACGTCAATCGTGAAGCCGCCTTTCGCGGTGTCGCCCATCTTGTTGGCAGGTACGACTTCCACCGTGACATGTCGCTGGGACTCGACGTCTCTGAACTCCTCGGCGATCACAAAGTCCGTCCGCATTGACAACGCTGGTAATCTCGCAGACTGGCCATTGGCGAGCATCGGTACATGAAGCAGTGGTAGTGGGTAATCGCGAAGCTGGAAGCGGAGCTCGCTCATCGTGACGTGGATGTTCATCGGTAGCAGCAGGCCGTACTTCATGTCGAATGGCATCCCCTTACCCACATCATGCAAGAACTTCTGGACTTCGTTGACTGGGAATGAGGGCTTGTCGATGGTCAGACTCAGATCGCTGGCGCAGGTAATCATCAGGCCCGGGCGCTGACTGATGGCGAGCACGCGCTCCTGGTTCTCGCCGTCCTCTGGTAAGTCATCGGCGCCGAACAGCAGTGCACGTATCTCTTGGATGGCGTGGCTCTGGAAGCTCATCACGCGATCGATTCGGGCCTTCCACGATTGTGCATTGAGATGATGAAGTTTCTCCCTTGCCGTATCGATCGAAAGGTGGGACGTATCGCCAATGCCGCATTTGCCGTCCGTATCGTAACGCATAGTGTGCCGGCCCTGCCGCTGCTGGTGCTTCGGAATGGAGCGCGGAGCGGGCTGAGTGCTCCGACTTCGTTGCTTGCCTACATTGGGAGTACGAGTGCTCGATCTTGAGCGATCGCCTAGATGCGCCGAGTGCGGCCGGAACCGCGAACTGCTGCGCTGTGCAGACCGAGCTAGGCGCTTCTCCTTCAGCTTGAAGGCCTCTTCACGTGCCAGTCTCTGCTTCTGCTCCTGGAGGCCGGCGCGATAGATGGCGCCAAGCTTCCACTCGAAGCTGCTGTCCTCCATATCGAACATGAAGAGCTGCGTTCGGATCGTTATACGCGGGACATGCTTGGGCCCTTCCGGCTCCTTAGTCAACACGTATTCATTGGTGCCAGTGATGAAATGATGCTGGAGTTGCTTGGATGTTTTCATGACATTCGTGATGTTGTCGAAGATGTTGTGGACGACCAGTCCGTGAGGCACAGCGAGGCGTATCACATCCAGCGCGACGTCAATGGATTTCTCAGTGATGCTGTTCCTTCCAACCTTGCGCTTGAAGTCGCGCAAGTCGAGACGTAGGCTTTTGAGGCTAACGATTCTGCTCCACACTTTCTCCGTCCGCGGTGCTCGGACGTACATGCGTGCCATCTTGCACCGCAGGAATGGATGTGCCCAGCGATGACGCCCGGTCTCGATAGCGAAGAGCTGAAGCATCATCGGCGGATCAGCCGGCATGCGAGCCTTCAGCTGAATGAGGTTCGCCTTGAAGTCGATAGTGGTCAACTCGTGGCGCGCCACCTCATCCAGTTCGTCGGCCGCGGACAACGCATTACCAGGTGCGTACAGACTAGCAGGTCGACTTGGAGCCGACGGCCTCTTCACATCATCTTGTACCTTTTCCAAGAACGTCCTCTTGATCACCATCACCGCGACGCCCATGGCGAAATGATTGTACAGCGAGTAGTGCATGAGTAGGCTCTTCGCGTGCGAGTTGATGTGGAATACGGGGCCGTTGACGTCGGTTGATGTGGAGAAGGCGACTTCGAAGCGTGGAAGCGATAGGAAATTGTCGGGCTCAGATGCGTCCACGGAATCGACTATGAAGCCTTCAAGATTCTGCAGATGCACGGCGAGACGACGGCCATCGGCAAAGCTCTGATACTTCCTCCTCGGTGAGTTTTGCCTTGAGCCCGGTTTCTCCTTACCCGGCGTGCCTTTACTGATGGATGCACGGCGCGCGGAAGGCTCCACCTGTTCCTCACGATGAGCTTTGTACTCGGTTGTCCACCTCTCGAGTTGCAACGCGAAGCCTCTGCTGTCCTTGGAGACTTGTTCGTCGGTTCCGGCAAGCTCCAGGCCAAAGTCGGTACCCTCCATCCGGCATTGTTCCAACCAAGGCGGAAGCGTCCTCAAGAAGCTTGCCTTCGGGCCTGGGTGTGGCTCGTGCCTTGCGAGCACGTTCTTCCGCAGTTGACGTACGATCTGGCGGACTCCTTCGCAGATGTCAGGCCGCACCAGGAAAAGCGCAAACGTCCGGAAGTGGAAACTGGCAGTCACCGACGGCTCCGGAATGGCATTGAAATCGACTTGTACCTCGACGGTATCATTCCGAAGCAGATCGTGGCGCTCTCCCGCTGCCGTCTGGTAGTACAAGTGATGCTGTGTATGCCGGTATTGTGAGGAGAGGCTGTAGTGGACGCCTTGCTCGACACCGTGCGACGAGTCGCAGTCAAAGGTTATAGAGGACACAGAGGATATTAGTAAGTCAAAGTCTCCCTCCTCCGAATGCGCTTTGTCCATCGGCGGAAAGGAAACTCTGACCACAGGCTCATTGATCGAGAGCTTGACGTGCGCCTTCGGCAGCAGTTGCGCAATTAGACTATGCCGACTGGAAATATGCGGCTGCTCCGGCTCTTTCGAGCTTGTGCGTCGTTTGAGTAGGTCGCGTACAAACGGCAAATGCTTCGGATCAAGGTCGACAGACGGCGAAGTGCAAACGAAGTTGGCATAGAGCATGTTGGTATTCCGTTCTTTGGCATCGATGTCTCGAGTGTAGTGAATCGTCCGAGAGGGCAGGGTCGTTTTCACTGTCGCAGTAACCATGGGTACGTAGATCATGCGCTCTGGATGCTCGTGGCCGTCGTCGATGCCCGCAGATATGGCGATGGCTGTGACAAGACCCTGATGCGCTACATCGTTGGTGGAGAAGTACATGCGATGAGCCGGGCTCTTCGGATCCAAGCGTAAGACGTCTAGACCGACTTCCTTCATTGCCAGGTTGAAATAGACTTCCTTTCCGAAGTGGCCCCTTACGTCGAGCTTCTGCGACAGGCCAAAAAAGCCGACCGCGAATTGAACCTCTTGTATGCCGCGCAGTATTGACGCGATGAACGCGCGAGAGTCTGATACAGTCCGGACAATGCGGTCGTCGCGGCTGCCGGGTTTCTCGATCTCTTCGAGGGCATCCACCAAGGAGACATCGTCGCCTGTGCGCTCACTATATGGCTGCGCGTACTTGCCCCGCAGCATGTCCGCGCACTTCTTAGCGTGCTCGATATCATCGTATGGCACGTTGAGCCTGCCAAGCTTGAGCGCAATCGAAGCATCCCGTAGACCCTGAAGCTCATTGTGCAGCATGCCGTGGATGTTGAGCGTGCAGTAGTCCAACACCTCGGTGGACTCGCGACCCTCCGAAGTGAACAGTATGCTGCGCACCACTCCTCTCCACTCCGCCGGGACTTGGGTTTCGGGCTTCGTCTTGTGGTGCTGAAACAGTCTACTCCGATCCACAGTCTGGCTCCGAGTGTCCACTGATAACGTTACGCGCTCCGCTCGTATGCTCCCCACACCCACCACATGCACCGTACTCGCCGTCGCCACCAGGTCCACAAGCTTGATCCATCGGATCTTGGTATGCAGCAGCTTTATCTTGTCTTTGATCTCGGTGAGCTTCCGCCACAGCTTTCCGTGTCCGTCCGCATCTTCGTGGTTCGCAGCTGGCGGGCGCGGCGTGCCATTGAGCTTTGTGTGGGCTCCGTTCGTATCCGCGATCCCATTCTCCCGACTGTTCTTGGGTTGAGCGAGTGCGACTAGGTCTAAGGTGACCACAAGCTCGGTGACGACTAAGCTGCACCACGTCGGCAGCGCAAACGTAGGCCTGTGGATCGAAAGACCCAGTCCACGTACATCGATCCTGACACCATGGCGTGGACTGAACGAGACGTGCCGGAATCCAGAGTACCCGACCCGTTGTATAGACACTCCAGTGATGATGCGCAGGATCGCGAAGAGCACAAAGGTGAACAGATATCCCAGCACGACTATCCCGAGTAGGAAGGAGGCCGTAGGTATTGGCATCGCGACACAACCGCCATCAGCCCCAGTCTTGCGCGCACAAGCAGCGCCGAAGTACTATCGCGTCCGCGCCCGTAGCTCTCTGTACGCGCTCATTATTCAATGGATCTTTCGACTGTCTTCCGGGCTGATATGCGACTCGACTCGAATCGGCGTCGGGGGTGCAAGCTCTCGGTGTTGTCGCGAGGGAGGTAATACCGAGGCGGCGAGATCGTGAACGGGGTCTTTGTTGTTATTACCAGCTACAAAGGAGTGAAGTCGCCGGTGAGATGGTCGAGAAGCAAAAACGTGGTGTAGCTCTCTAGGAGGATCGCTGATGGCAAAGAGCTTGGACCATCCGCGGCCTGCCGAGTGCATAAACTCTGCATAAGCACCCACGTAACAGGGTGCCAGAGACGACAACAACGAATTCACAACCTGGCAAGACCGCCGATAGAATTCACGAGGGAGAGGACGTCCCCGTCCATCTTGAGGTACTCTCATTGAGCTTGCCGCCCGTCAAGTCGCCAGCTCAACAACCGAACGCGAAAGGGTGAGGTTAAATCAGCACACAATCGCGAACAGCGACCGGCCCGCACGATCGTGTACGTAATCTGGGTATCATAAGTCTTCGCTATGCTGTTCGATGTCGAAGGGCAAGTATTGCACAAGGCTGCAGCGTCCATTCGCCTCCACCCTAAGCCCATTCTCGCGCCTCGCTATGCAAGTACCATTCGCGAAGCATGCCCATTGAACGCTGTTAGTCGTGAGCCATGTGCAGATCCAGGCCTAGGCGGCCTTTACATCAGCCATCTGCGTATCACCACCGTTCGTGGCAACAGCGTGCGCAGCACTGTCGACCTGGGGGGCCGCGGCAGCAAAGACCTTCTCCTTGACCATCGCAGCCATCAAGCCCATCTTCTCCTCACTTGCGATCTTCTCCGCTGCCTTGACAACCTTGGCGAAATGGTCGCTGCCCGTCTTCGGCCTGGGACCCATGGGCGGCAGACCGGAAGTCTTCTTTATGTTGTCATGCACTAACGCCGTCTTCGCCACCACATCCTCGATCTGTTTCGTGACGTACTCGCGGTTCGTGAAGAGTGGCGAGGATGAGAGGGTCTGCACCCAGTACTTGTTCCACAGCGCTTCAAGCAGCTTGCTGTCGAGCGTGGACTTGTAGTGAGACACCTCGAGCGAGTAGTATCGGTTCGCATGCGCACCGAAGTCGGCAGCCTTCGCCATCGGCACGGCGGCCATGCCTTCTGCTGATGACCCCGAGTCCTCCGGCTTGTAGCCTTGCGGGTACGTCCGGAACGCACCGATCTCGACCTTACCCGCGCTGATTGTCCGGTGCGGATCGATGACGACGGCCAGAAAGGGCTCATTAATCGTCTGCTGCATCTCCTGCGTTCCCACATCGATGCCCGACAACCAGCACCCATACCCCGGGTGGCTATGATACCACCCCACCGCGTTCTCCATCTGCCCCGCCTGTCTCGAGCGCTCCAGGAAAGTGACCATGTACTCGTTCGCCTCGTCCTGGGCATTCACCCGTGTCTCCGTGCCCTCGACTGGTAACCGAATAGCGTCCGTGACGATGAACGTCTCGTGCTCAATGTACCCCACCATCAGCCCCATGATCTCCAAATCGCCTCCTGACCGCGCATGCATCACCATCTTGATGAGTGCGACGGCGGAGATGCGAACGTATTTGTAGTGGTTCGGATCGCTTCGCCATGGTCGCTCGCTGTTGATTTTTTTCACTTTGTCGGCGTCGTACTTGTAGAGGGCATCCCGGGTGGGATCGACGAGCTTGATGGCGTTCTCGATCTCTGCTCATCCAGTCAGTATGCATTGCATCGAACAGTATCCGGTGTGCCTACTCACCCCAGCCCTTCTGTGCCATGACTGCGGTGTTGGAGAATGTCGCGGGAGGGTTATGATGGGTAGATCATCTGTGCCGGTACAGCAAGCACACCCTGTTGTCCTCTTGAGCGGGTGTGGATGTGCAGGTGTACGTGCACTTTATGTTTGTCTGCAGCGATGTTGCGTGTTCGAGAGCTTCATGAAACAAAGGTTGGAGCTCCAGCCAAACGTGTGCCTAAGGCCATTATCGACAACTTCAAATGCTTGGCGTTCACATGTCAGATCTGTTTGTGACTGGAAAGTGTCGGAGACATCACAAGAGATCGCAAGTCTATGTTCTACAGTAAATTTACAGCCACCCTCTGCCAGTACCTCACCAGCCTTTCTTATCCTTTGGCTCTACTCCCAGCCTCTTGCAGCACTCCTTGTAACCCAGCAGGGCCATCACTACCCCAATGCTCGGACCCGGCAGGCCATAGCTCACTCTCTCTCGCAGGTGCCGCATGACAGCTATCGACCAGGCCTTTTGCTGGCGGAGGACGGCTTGTGTTTCCTCGCCGGAAAATGCAGGCGAGTCCTTGGCGATAGCGATTGAGCGGAGCACTGCTTCGACAGGGAGAAGCTGATCCGTGAACGGCAGGTCCTCGTATTGAGCAGAGAGCGGTTGCTCAAGCCCGAGATCTGAGCCAGCCAACGCTTCGGTGACAGTCTCCATCAACACCTGATGTTGAATGCTGGCGTGTATCTTGGCGGAAGTCTCGTCGAACCAGAGCGAGGGTTCTCGGTCTTGTTTCGCCACTAAATCCCCTTGGTAGTCCACAGGAACATGGAACGGACGTTGGAAGTCGGAAACCAGAAGACCTTCAACGAAAGCACGCACAGAGTCTGCATCCAATGCTACGTCCTGATCAAGCGCGGTGCAGTGATACTGTTCCGGAGTCGGAGGCACTTGGCTTGCATCAAACTCTATGAGGTACCGGTTTCGCTCGACGTACTGCTTCGGGTTCTGGTACGACTTACTATCCGCTAGTAGAACGTCGACGCAGAAGTACAGCAAATCGAGGCCCGTCTTGAACCTCTCGCTCTGTAGAATCGCGGGCCATCGTGCGAGAATGACCCAACTCATCTGTGCGGCCACGAGCGCGAGAGGCTCTTTGTTGCCTGTTTGCCGGACTTCCTCACACAACCGTGCGACATGCTGCTTCTGGAGGTACCAAAGCTTCTCCGTGCGGACCATAGTGTTGCCCTTGGTGAACTTGAGGTCGAAGTGCTTGACGAGGCCGTCCATGGTGTAGACGTCGTTTTGCAATGGATTGCTCCATCCCAGAAGCGCGAGAAAGTTGACCAGACTCTCGGGCAGCACGCCGTGTTCTTCCCGCATGCTGCGAACATCCAGCGCTAGGTCGGCGTTACGCTTCGAGAGCTTGGCCTTGTTCTCGTCGACCAGCAGTCCGACGTGGGCGAATTCTGGCGGTGACCAGCCGAAGGCACGGTAGAGATCGTAGTGTAGCGGAGTGCTTGCCATCCATTCCACGCCACGGATGACATGCGTAATTTTCATGAGGTGATCGTCGACCACGTTGGCGAAGTGGTAGGTAGGTGTGCCATCTGACTTTACGAGAATGATGTCTGCTGCATCAACAGCTGAATCCGGGTCGTCTGACACTCCAGTAGCAGGACTTCGCTTGAGCGGTACGATTTTACCGTATACCAGATCACGGTACTCTCGTTTCTTCGCTTTCGGGGATGGCTTGAGCCGGACAGTAAAGGGCTCGCGCTTTTCTTCTCCGCGATCGAGCGAATGCTCAGCTGACATAGATGCGCAGTCTTGATTGCAACCGGACGAGACGTACGCTGCCTGCGCCTGGCCTGCTTGCTGCGGAGCGCAAAAACATCTATACGCAGCACCGCTCTCAAGCAACTCGGTGGCATGCTTTCGGTAGCCATGGTTTCGCTCAGACTGCCTGTACGGACCGTAAGGTCCACCAACTTGGGGTCCCTCGTCCCATTGCAGGCCCGCCCACTGAAGGTCTTCGTACAGCCGTTTCTCCGCGTCAGGGACCAGCCTTTTCTGGGTCAGTCAGCCAGTCGCCTAGGATAACATTTGCGCCAGGGCAGTCGCTTACTTGGTCGGTGTCCTCGATTCGCAGTAGAAATTGGCCGCCTGTCCTTTTCGCTAGTAGGTAGCTGAACAAGGCCGTCCGCAAGCCTCCTATGTGCAGATACCCGGTCGGCGAAGGGGCAAATCGAGTGCGGGCAGGGGTCTCGGGTAGCTTTGGTACACGCCTCGCGCTCTCACGAGTTGCTCTGGAGGTGCTGAATGCTCTCCAGTTGGCATCCTGCGCCACACTCGCATGCGTCTTTGTCCGTACGGCCCATGGTATTGCTCCAGGAGAGGTCAGCGGGTTGATGAGCCGAGACTGCCGCAAACACTTCTCACAGACCCATGCATCGCGATTTACGGTACGTGCCAGCGCTCGTGAAGGACAATGGACCATCATCGGTGTCGATGAAGGCTGAAAGAAGTGAAGGCGCGTCTTGAAGAGACGTGAAGCTTCTCTTGGCATCGGCGTTGTCTTTCTCAAACGCCGGGCGGTGACGAACTTGAGTGTTTCACAATCTTTGAGCGAAGAAAGAGCATCAGCTTCCCAGGCCTCAACATACCGTACAACTCCCTCGTCCTCCACGCTTCTCCGAACACTGTCGCCAGCTCGAAGTCAACGCGCAAACTGATCGTTGGTCTCACCGCCTGGTTCGATCCACCGGTTACTACGACGCTTTCACGATCATGAGCGCATCAGAAGAGGTGGACCTCTACGGTATGCATCACCCGCGAACCGCATCCAATGTGACTCTACCAACTGACGTATCTAGAGGTCCTCGGAATTCCCAAAGGCGCCTCCAAGGCAGAAGTCAAGAAAGCCTACCACAAAGCCGCACTCTCCTCACATCCGGACAAGGTGCCCGAAGACCAACGAGAAGCGGCCGATATCAAGTTCAAGAGCGTCTCACAAGCCTACGAGATCCTCAGTGATGACGACAATCGAGAGCTGTACGACCGGCATGGTATGGCTGCGTTCGAGAAAGGTGGAGCGAACGGCGGAGCTGGACCGGATCTCGACGACATACTAGCGCAGATGTTCGGCGGCGGAGGGGTGCCTGGTATGGGTGGTATGGGTGGCATGGGCGGTATGCCGGGGATGGGAGGTCACGGTCCAGGGATGAAAGGAGGGAAAGGCAAGAGCGAGCTGCAGCAGTACGAGGTCACACTGGAGGAACTGTACAAAGGTAAGACAACGCGCTTCGCGAGCACGAAGAAGGTCATCTGCGAGCATTGCAAGGGCACCGGAGGTAAAGAGAAGGCGAAAGCGAAGCCTTGCGATTCATGCAAAGGACGCGGTCAGACTACGAGAATACGGCCTGTTGGCCCGGGCTTGGTGACGCAAGAGACGGTGCCGTGCTCGACGTGCAGCGGAC
This sequence comes from Friedmanniomyces simplex, assembly GCA_005059865.1. NCBI lineage: Eukaryota > Fungi > Ascomycota > Dothideomycetes > Mycosphaerellales > Teratosphaeriaceae > Friedmanniomyces > Friedmanniomyces simplex. The sequence goes on from NAJQ01000659.1 coordinate 10,854, forward strand.
GAGGGAGCTTCTTCACGGACAAAGACAAGTGCAAGAAGTGCAAGGGCGTGAGGACGGTGAGCGCGAAGAAGATACTAGAGCTGTACATCCCGCGCGGCAGCAGGGAGGGCGAGAAGATTGTACTGGCGGGCGAGGCGGATCAAGACCCGGACGACGACGCGCCGGGAGATATCATCTTCGAGCTGGTCGAGGAGGTGCACAAGACGTTTCATCGCGCGGGCGCGGACCTCCAGGCGCAGCTGGAGATCTCGCTTGCTGAGGCGCTCACGGGACTCAATCGCGTGGTACTGACCCACTTGGATGGTAGAGGCATATCACTACACGTACAGCAACCCCAAGGCCAAGTCCTGCGACCAGACGAGATTCTCAAGATACCCGGAGAGGGCATGCCGCTCAAGCGCTCGGACACGAAGGGTGATCTGTACCTTACGCTCAATGTCAAGTTCCCGGAAGATGGGTGGTTGAAGGACCAGGCAGCGGTGGATCGGGTGAAGGCTGTGCTGCCGAAGTCGGAGCCAGTGACTTACAAGCCAGGCGAGACGCCCGAGGTCGTGGATGAGGTGGACTTCATTACGGTGGACAATTTGGAGGGCTTCGGGGGTGGTTCGGATGATCCGCGGGCCGGTGGAGACTGGGAGGACGACGAAGACGAGGAGGCGGGCGGAGCGCAGTGTCAACAGCAGTAGGAAGGTGGCACAAGGGTACAATTGACGAGCACGATGGCATGGCTTCAATGCTAAGAGTGGGCATAGCGACGGCGTTGGTGGGAGCTACTGAGATATCATACCAGCACGGCTGTATACACCAATATCTTCTCGCGTATGCCGGTAATATGCATGGCTGCTTGGGTGTGGAACGTGGAGCGGAGTCCAATGTAGAGACGGAATGAGGTCGAAAGTTGCCGGGCGCTCCTTCCTTCTGTGACCGCCAAGCATCTTGACATGCGACTTCACATCTTGACGGTTTGCACTTCACTCTTCGCATACCAAGCGATACTGACGCACTCCCACATTGACAGCATGGCAGCACTCCCGCTTACCAACGCATCATTCGCACACCCGAAACGACCCGGCCAGCTCGCGATAGTCTTCGCCTTATCCGTCGTTACTTCCAAACCAGCGGAGCTCAACGTGAAAGGCAGGGCGATAATAGTAATGCAGCGAATGCTCACTAACGCATGATGTAGAGTACATCCGCCTTTTGCGCCAGCACATTGCCCAGGGTCGCCGCGATAATGCCATCAGCTCCGCTTACCGCCACCTTGACCGCTCATCTCACTGGCGCTCCGAGTACGAGCGTGCGAAAGACGCGTTGCAGATTGCTGAAAGCGAGACGGTAGAGTTGCGGATGGAAGTCGAGAGGTTGAAGGCCCGGGTAGAGAGTGTTCAGCCTGCAGCAAGTGCTACGAAGAAGCGCAAGACAGCTATTAATGAGGATATTGTCCCGGTACCAAGGAGTCCGAAAAAAGCGAAGAGAAACGCCAGTCCGGGCAGGAGAGATGGCTCTCCCCAGCCGGACGTAGAGGGAGAGTTTGACTTCACAGAAGTGGGCGAGATTGGTGGGTGGGCGCTCGTGCAACGCCTCGCCAGAGACTAATTGCAACCAGGGAACATCCTCATGCGCAGCCTGTACCAAGTGCATGCTCTGCTCAAGAGTAACGACCGTACTGAGGCCGCCGTCCTTGCCCACCATCTCGTCCAGGCGGCGTCTGCGCTGCCGCAAGTGGTGCAGCAAGCCGTCAAGGCCACTTTTGCACGACCCATCGGTGGACATGGAGTACTGAAGACGACTCTGACAGCCGCCGGAAAGGCCATTGTCTCGCTTGTGGTGGGCGTCAACCGACTCAGCCACGTCACGAACGGTACGGAGATGCAGGGGCAGGTTGTGTTTGCTTATGTGCAGATGTTCGTGAGCCTTCTCGGGACACTCGAGGAGGCATCCGAGCTCGAAGCGGAGAAGGCCGAGAAACAGATGATTACGGCCGCGGCGGCCAACCGCCCGACCACGAGCAAAGGGAAGGCTTCTGCGCAGCAGCCAAAGCAGCCCAGCTTGAAGAACACACCCTCTCTCAACGCCGTCACCTGCTTCCTCTGTGGCATCATCGACGTATTGGATGAGAAAGTGGACGTCCATAAGCAACTGTACGAAGGCTTCGCGTACGGGACCTTCAACAAGCTCGGCACCCGCCTGTATACCTGCGCTTTCGGTTATGCCCGCGGTCTAAACATCGCAGACGAAATCACCGCCAGTAACCAGCCGGATGATATCGAAGACGCCGGAGTCGAGCCCACAGTTTTCCCGCCGGCGACGAGTGTCGGTCAAGCCAAAATGGAGGCGCCTTACCTTGTGCATCTCCTTACGAGGCTCATGGCTGCCGCGCCCAAACATCTCGGCGCTACCATCAGTACCAAGACCGGCAAAGCCAAGCAGTCTAATAACAAAGGCTCCATGAAAGGTATCCTTGCCATCCACGCCAAGGACCGGCTGCAGCGAACGCTGGTGAATTGCATCTTCGGCACGGAAGGTTTGGATGAAGAAGACCCGTTCATGGACTGCTTGAGGATGCCGAGCTTGGTTGGCCAGCAGCCTTTACCGATGCCGAAGGTGAAGGAGGCGGAGGTGCAGGAGTGGTTCAAGGGAGAGGTGTGGAGGTTGCTGGGGTGGGAGATCTTGGGCAAGGAGGGTGATTGGTAGACTGATTCTTGACCGCAATGACTGTTTCGGTTCGCTACGTCTGCGTATGAGAAGAAGCCCAGTGCGATGTAGCCTGCTCATTTCTATAGCTGGTCTCGCTGGCTTGTCTGGCCTCCAAAGCTTCCTAGTCTCGAGCAGCAGCGCCTCAAGCGGCCGACTTTCATCGCATATGCTGCCGTAGCCCATTGCGACTGGCCTGTCTCTCGGTTTACTACCGCAACCCACCTGAAACCCGTTGAGGCTGCCGAGTTGCTTGGCAACGAGGATAGTCTGGGTTCGGCTCGGAGGTGACTGATGCCTGTCACCCAGTGAGCGGGCGCGTGGGCAAAAGCCTTTCAACCGCCATGAAGCGTCGAGACGAATACGATTTCGTCGTTCGCTTGAAGCTCGTACTTGTCTTCGCCCTCAAGCTCCCAGTCTGCATCATTGATGAGAACAAGTATGCCCGGGCGTCTGTCGTGTCGTTAGTGCGTGGTATTGATCCAGCGCTGCATAGATATGCGCTGCCTAGTAGGCCATACTCACACAGAGTGGTCAAGTACAAACATCTCCTTCCGCGGGTCTTTGATGAGGTTTTCGCACAACCACTTGACGAGGTACCCGACGTTTGACGGCGCGCCCTTTGAATCCGAGGATGGCACGGAGATCTGATGTTTCCGTTGGTTCGAGAAGAGGAGCTCGAGGCCGCCGCTGGTAGCTGGTGAGTTCCGAGGTGCGTGCAATGAGTGTGCCTACCTCATTAGGCGGTACGTACGTGAACTCGACCGCAAGAGGTATGGTGCTGCTCATCATCAACCGTCGACTCGTGTTTGCAGTAGCGACGACTGGTAGTTGACGGTGCAGCGGTATGGACATTCGCTGAGATCTCGGGATGGGGTGCTTCCGCAAGGTAGTGGTCCGCAAACGTGAATGCTCAATGCGGCTAGCGCGATATTGCTTTTCGCCACCTCGGCAGAGCTGCAACACCGACTGAATACCAAAGCGAGCACGAAGAATACTTGATATGGCTGCCTCTTGTTCCTAAGCCATAGCAGAATATTCCGCTCGTACACGACTACTCCCTGCTTGACTGGAGTCGTCCGGCCAGGAGAGGCATTGCCACCATGCATACGGCAGTTCAGCCTGCTTGACGCAGAGTAATCCACAATGTCGGCAGTCATGGAATTCCCCGTCGTGGATACGAGCAAGCTTGGAGACCCTTCTCAAGAGGTTCGCATCGCCAAAGAGATATTTTCGGCGATTTGTACCTTTGGGTTCGTTTCAATAATGGGCTACGGCATTCCTCCGTTTGACCTCGATATGATGGCTGAGATCATGGGCACCTTCTTCAAACTACCATCTACTTGCAAAAATCCTTGGAAGAAAGACGGGGGTCTCGTTCGCTACGAGTCGAGGGAGAAGTTCGGCATCGAGACAGTCTTTCTGGCAAGTCTACCAGGGACGCTACATAAGTCGGCGGATCGTCTACCGCCGTATCTACGCCCTTGGATCTCCCCATTCGAGGCCTTCAAGGTACATTGCCAGTCGCTCGTACTACGCCTTGCTCGATATTTTGCCCTCGCTGCAGGTATGGAGGACGACCAGCTCTTCGTACGCCCTCACACTCCCGTAGCCCAACCTCTCAATCACCTACGCCTGGTTGCATATCATTCGTCGGCGGACATTGCCTTGCCTTTGGGAGCACAGGAAGTCTGGTCCGCGCCGTGGTCGGAAGCTGCCACTCTTACGCTCACTTTCCAGCGTCGTCAGGGCCCGGAAGTGGAGGTGTCACGCGATGTCTGGGCTCGCGTTCTGGAGAAAAAAAAGTATGCCATTTTTGTCGACGTCGGCAATGCCGTGGTGGCTTGGTCGCGGAGACAGCTTCGGACTTCGAGGTATCGGTGGATGCTTGAAGCCGGGAAGCCGGCGGAGGGCAGATTTTTCGTGGTGTATAGTAGCATCGCGACACCGCAGGCACTCACAGCGGCTAAGATTCGAAACATCGCTCATGGCCCAGCCTGGACACGACTGCCTTGCGAAGCTGAAGCGGCTAAGCAGATCAGACACGATACACCACTCGAGTAGGGCCTGTCCTGTGACTTAGCTAGAAAGCATCTCATCTCTGACCACCGAACCTTGTCGCATGCAAGCACGGGCAATAAGGCTTCAAAGACCGATCTCAGCACCGATAAAGCTCGGCAGTTGGTTCCTGCCTATACCTAGCTGGAGCATAACGCGGCTTGCGTGGGCCGAGCGCACATGTGAAGGATCCCCGGTGAGGAATCGTCGAAGGGAAACGGCAGAGCCCAGAGAAGAAACTGAAATGGGGTGAAACGAGCAATGTACGTTTCGTAATGCTGGACACCATCAGCTAAACGGCGCGGTGCTGTGCCAGATAGTCGTAACAGGACCCTGATTGCAGCATAGCTCGCCTTGTTCTCCAGCACACCGCATTCCGCGTCTTTACTATCCTAGATCGTCCGTTCAAGCAAGGAGATCGGATCGTAATCCCTCGGAGACTAAGGGAACGGGTTGTAAGTACCCTGCCCGTAGCACACAGCCTCCACCTCAAAGCCTGTCACATTCTGCGCCGCCTTCCCATTCGCGCCGAACCTCAACATCTGGCCCCAGTCAGCGGCAGTGGGGTCCATCGGGTACCACCCCATGGATGGCGGACCATCCCACGGGTCGACCATGAAGCTGTAGACATAGTCTTGCATTGCGTTCGCCGTCTCAACTTCGAGCGGCTCGCAGCACGGTCGTCCGTTACCATCAGGGTAGGAGCCCATTAGCATAGCAAGGTCGGAGCTGTGAAAGGCACCCATCCAAGGTAGAGGGTCCTGGTTGGTCCAGTTGCCGGCGTATTGGTAGCGGTACGTCGGTAAGCCGATGGAGTGACGAAGTTTCGTCGTGTCCGCGGCAGGACAAAGTGCGAAGCCTGTCGTGATGGCGTTGGCTGCTGTCTGGTTGGTGCCGTTGTAAGGGTCGTTCAC
>NAJQ01000066.1:0-41697 GCA_005059865.1 Friedmanniomyces simplex
ATGTAGATGTCGAGGTCGAAGCTTCCCTTGACGTGTACGGTCAGGTAGCCAGCGGGTATGGACTGCCGCATAGTCGAAGTGGGGGTGATGGGCGAGAGGAAGGAGAGTATGAGCTCCGCATTCTCGCTACTGGATCCGCTGGGCGAGGGGATGCTATAGCTGAGGTTCGTGGTCGAGGCATCGTACTGCGCGCCCAGGTACTTCGGGAAGGAGATGTTGTACTGCGATGCGCTGCCATTGAGGGAGTCTTGCGGCCGGCCGAGGAGTGGGTAGACGGTTGAGGTGCTAGGTACCGATGCGAGGACGGCGAGACCAACGGATTGGCCGGTGTAGAACATGGGCCATGCCGTCCATGGCTCCTCTCGAGCATTGGCCAGCCAGGTGGAGAGGTAGGGGTTGCGGACGATGAGGGGGAGGACGGGAGGGGTGAGGGTGGAGGCGGAGGTTGAGCTGATGAGCAGACTCGCTGCTACAGCTGTGAGTGCGCTGGCGGAGCGCATGGTTTGGAGGAGAGGGGGAGGGCAATGTGTAGTAACGGTCTATGAAAGTATATGCGAAGATGCCTCCCTCAATAGCGCGCTCATGGGGATAATCCCGGATGGGAAGGTACTGTGTGGCAGTAGAGACGGCGGGGGAGATGGTGTTGTTCGTCGTAGGTCAGACGACAAGATGTATCACCTGCGCAGGTGCATGTGCATGTGCCTTCCTTCCTTCCTTCCCGCTGCCCACGCGATGAGGTGGTTCCAGGGATCTGCGTCATCGCACCCGACATGTAAACGACTTCCGTCCTATGCTCCGACCTCTATCAACAGGCAATATCATTATACCTCACACGACGTCGAGCACGTAAGAACCGTCTGCAACCCCGTCTGGACAACGAACGGCGATCCTTGTTACCAAGATCGGAGCGGAGCAGGGCGGAGCTGTCGCCGTCCGCCATGCAGTACCCCGGACGCCGCGATCGTGGGGAGCGGCAATGCACGTTGGCGAGAGATGGGGGAACCAGCGAGTCGGTTCCAGCTGTGCGATGCGACGGAGAGTTGAGAGAGGCTTCCTCAGTTGCATACATGTATGAATGATTGATTGAACGCTCGAAGGATTGGAGCCGAGGTCTGCGAGACGGGCTGCATATTCACTTCCTCCACGCCCTTCACGATGCCTACGGTATGCTTCTTCTTCGTGAGACCGACCACAGTCTTCGGCACGAGTATTGACTGACCGCGTCACTGACATGAGCGGTAGTAGTATCCGCGGTTGCCTGGGCAGGAGCACACCCGCTCCGTCTCGACGGTCGTTGCGATATACAAGCCTGGTCCTCGATACAACGAGTACATCAGGTCTCGAAGGCGGTAGGGAGTACTCTCACTCATCATATAAAAGGCCTGTTACCTACGTACCACGAACCGAGGACAACAAGACGAACGGAATTGCAACACACGAACAAGCATCACCGCCACCCGTCCAGCCCACCATGGCAACCCAAACCACAGCCCGCACCCACTACATCCAAATCCCCAACGCCGTCACCTTCGCCTACCGCCCTCTCGGCCCCGCCCATGGCATCCCCCTCCTCTTGCACATCCACTTCCGCGCCAACATGGACTTCTGGGATCCCCTCCTTTTCGACACCCTCGTTGGAGATGCCTGTGTTGGTGCTGAATGGGGATGGGGATGAGGGATCTCTTGATCCCGACGAGTCGGAGCTGGGAGTTGTGGAGGGGGACTGGGGAGGCGCAGTTATCGTTTATTCGCGGGCGGGGGCATGGGTTTCTGTGGCAGTATGCTGTGGGGGTCGCAGAGGATGGCGGGAGGTTCCTCGATGAGGGTTTGGTGGGGGTGTTGCAGGCGAAGCTGTAGATTGTGTTTGTGCGGAACGGGGGCGATTCTCGCCTGGACTAGGCTTGTAGACGGGAGAATATGGACGTCATCCCTGGGTGAGCTGTCGGGGATTCATGTCTTTGCGAAAGGATACACCTATGTAGAAGAGAAGATGCGTTCGAATCGAACGCACTGGGTATCAACCTCCACCCCTTTCCGTTTCATTTCCCCACTTAGTGCCTAGGCAATCACCAGCGATACTCCCGGGTTACTGTCGACAGCACACGTCTGCCTCCCTCCCTCCCTGCCTCCTCCCTCACTCCCTCCATCCCTCCCTCCCTTTCTCACACCCCCCGCCTCTCCCCACCCTCCCGCCACCTCCTCTGCAGCTCTTGCGCCCGCCTCGCCGCCTCCGCCCGCTGATGCGCCTGCGCTTGCGCCTGGCTCTGCGCGTAATCCGGTAGCTCGTCATCGGGCGGCAGCTGCTCAAAATCGTCGCCCTCGTCACTATCGTCCTCGTCCTCGTCATAGTCTGAAGAGCGCAGACCTCCTGCCGATATTGGCCGGCTGGGGGGTTGGAGCCAGAGGTCTAGGCCACTGGGTGAGGTTCCGAGGCGTTGTCGGGATTGTCGCTGCTGTTGGGTGGATGCTTGGGGCATGGCGGCTAGGTGTTCTAAGGCGCGGAGGGTGGTGGGGGTTTGTTCAGCTGGGGAGGAGGAGGCTTGCTGAGGTGCCGAGGGACGGGTGTTAAGTTGGGTGCTGTTGCCGCGGGATCGGCTGGGTGTGCTGGTGTGTCTGAAGGCTTGCTCGGGCCCGAGACCGGCGGTGGCATCGACGAAGAGGCGGAATTCTTCCTCGTCGGCGAAGGCCGCGTCGGTCACTCCGGAGGCGCTGTGCATGCGACGTCGACCTGCGGGTGGGTAGGTTGGCGAGCGCGGGATGTGCAAGAAGGGTGGCTCGCTCTCTTGGAAACGTTGTTGGAAGTACGACGGCGAGTTGGGTTGGCTGACGGAGCGCGGTACGTGTTGGATTGCCGCCGGCGCGCTGGCATGAGGAAGTCGATCTGCGTAGGGACTCATTCCGGGGTAGAGGTGCGTTGGGTCCCTTGGTTGTTGTTCGGTCGATGATCGAGCAACGACATTCAGGAAGGCTTGGGGAGCATCTTGGAGGGGTTGCGGTCGTCGCCGAGTTCTGAGTGGTTCAGGGGCTGCTGAGCCGGAAAGAGCGTTGCCTGGGATCGACGGTCGAGGTCGATCGGACGGGTCGGGCAGGTCTCTTGGTCGGTAGGGTAGTGGTACATTCGACCATTGGGTCTGTGGGAGCGGAGTGCTCTGCGGTTGAAGTCTCGATTGCTCTGGCGATTGCCTGCTCTGCAATGACGAGCGGCTTTGCTGAGAGCGTACATGTCGGTTCGACGGATCCTGTCCGTGACGACGAAGGTCCATACAGCTGGCTGTGGCGATGAACAAGAACAGTGAGTGACTGTCGCCTATCTTCTCGACCGGTGAACAGGCGGTCCCCGTCGAAGATATAGAGCGCACATGAGATCTGGAATGAGATATAGGCTGAGCAGCTGTGATCGAGACGAACAATTCCGGCATGTCAATGGTATCTAATCCGGTCAAAGAGGCGTTTTAGGAAGGGAGATCGATAGTACAACCTGCGCCAATAGCGCCGTGTCCCAGATCGCGTCTGCAGCGGAGGATATACCAGTCCGGTGTCTGTCTAATGAGTGGCAACTCCCAAGTCATGACCAGTGGTGGCTTGTACCGGTCCTAGCGGAGCATCAACATGTACCGCCTCGCAAGAGTAGGAAATTGCAGGACGGAATGTCACAGTAAAGTAGCAGATCACCAGCTATTCTGAGCGGCCTGATGTGAGCGTGGGATATCACTGTGACAGTGATCAGGCGTTGGACGGTACGAGCAAGATGGTGCGGGTTGCTGCGCAAATCCTATAACGATGTGGAGGAGAACTTGCTTGTCTGGGACGAGATCTTGATGACTTGCCTCGTGCCTGCAACCACAAGTGCCTTGGCGGGCATCAGGAACAGAGATCCCTCAAGCCCAATCCGTATTCTGCCGGTGCAACACCCTCCATAACGACCGGGCCGATGCGGTCTGCGGTTGATGTGCCATGAGGGAATGGACCGATGGAGGTGGTCCGTTGCGGTGTGGAGTAGTGAAGATTGCAGCGTGTTGGTGTTCGGGCGGAAATAGCAGTATAGCGAGGCTGTGTACCCGTACCGAAGATCATCAGACGGTGCGCAAAACCGTATCTTCGAAGACCATCCCGCTAGCGTGCACTTGGGTCTTCCACAATCGGCGGCCGGGACAACAAAGTAATGTTTCTCACGAGAAGGAGCAGCGGGAAGTCATCGTCGCGGTGCGATGTCATCAAGCGAGAGCGAGATATGGGCGCGCGCAGTGGCCATGTCCTCTCGCTTTTGCCTCCCAACAAAGGCAAGGCTTCGTGATCGAAGGTGAGACGTTCCATGTCGTGGTTTCCCCGTTCTCTTCGGTGTATCACGTCGATGTCGATGTCTCGTATCTCGTGGATGCCGAAGATTTGCATGGTCGCCTCGTGGCGCAGCCGCTCGAAATAGGAGGGCTGCATGAAGCCACCCCGCGATTCGGGAAAACTCGCCGAGCCGCTCGACTTCAACCTCACGTCTTCTTCTTCCTCCACCGATGATCGCTATCGCTGCTCTCGCCCACATCCCGCATCAAGACCAATTGGACGGATTCAGCGTTTACGAACAACCTGGAGTCTGGGGAAAGAGGCTGTGAATTCTGAGGCTAACGCGAACGATACTCCGGAGACTAGCTACCTGCTCGTGAAGGGTGGCACGCCGGACACCCAACTCGGGCCCAAATGCAATAATGATGCACAGGGTCGAGAGTCTGGGTACTGCTTGCTGACCATACGAGCCTCGTTATCACAACGGCAGGAGATTTTCAGGCGGAGACCATGGTGTACGGAACGCTTGAGACGATAGATCGAAGTCGCCCATGAGTCCCGCGAAAGTCGTACTTGCCTCGTCCATGCACAACGGAGACTTTCCAGCTACACCGAGACTACCTACCAGAAATTCATATCAGTTGCATGCTGGCAGGCGCTCGCTCGACTCGCGTAGGATCGACTCTATCTCACCTTGCGTGGCCCGCGACGGAGTGTGCTTGTCGTATACCGTAGAGAGCAATCCTACCGGCCGGACAGACAGTGGCGCCAGTGATACGAGGGGGGAGATCAACGCAGCATTGTGGTGTCTTCCGAGTTCACACTCCGCTGAGCGAGTCAGACACCAGGCCATTTTACAGAGTATTGGAAAGCAATGCCGTAAGCATGTGCTTGCTACTGTCTACACATATAGCTCCACAATCGCAGAATGAACAAGGCTCATTAGTGCCTACCTCCGACAAATACCTCTCCAGCCGTACAAAGCTCCCACCTCGTTGCCGCGCTCATGATATATGACGTCGAGTGCGCTGTAGAAGATGCGGTTCTGCGGAAAGTCGAATGAGGGCTCAACGGCTGTTTCCGGCGCCAGTGACTTCTGCCTGAGCAACAGACATGAACTTCAGGCTTCCTTAATACAAACGACCTTCCAAGACTACCTAGAGATACTTCCACAGTGCGTGCCATCATCCAGGATCGTAGTTGGCTTCACAGCACCTCCACCATGCGGTAACGAGCACGATGGCTCCCGCGCTCCAGATAAGCATCCCGAGCGCATCGACTGCCACACCGGAAGGCAGCAAGCCATACACTCAATACCATGTCATCCTACAGCTTCCTCTACGAAAGCACGAAGTACGAAAGCGATACACCGACTTCGTCTCGCTAAACGACGCTCTCACCTCACAAACCGGCCAGCCGCCGCCAGCACCGATACCAGCCAAGTCGTGGCTCCGGCGCACAGTCAACAATGACGCGCTAACAGAGGAGCGACGACAAGCGTTAGAGCGCTACCTAAAGAGCATCGTAGAAGCCGACGGTGCGCGATGGCGAAGCAGCAGCGCATGGCGATCCTTCCTCAACCTGCCCAGCGGAACGAGCACTGTGAATGCCAACGGCTCGCTCTCCAGCTCGCCGCAAAAGCAGGAAAGTGGGGTGACGGATCCGAGTCAGTGGCTAGAGGTACATAGGGATCTGAAGTCGCAGATACAGTCCGCGCGACAGCAGCTCAAGCAGCGGGAAGCGGCGACGACGGCGCAGCAGCAGCACTCGCTGTCGGCGGATGCGAAGGCGAGTTTGGTCCGGGCGGCGACGGCTATTGCGCAGCTGGACGATGGGTTGCGGAGTATACAGGCTGCCAGCAAAGGCGACGATGCCGGGTGGGGCGGCAGCAAGAAGCTCGGAGACGGTGAGATAAGGCGGAGACGCGACCTCCTCGGCGCAGCTCGGAAAGAAGTTGAAGGTTTGGAAGCCGTACTCCGCAGCATGGCGACGAAAAACACCAGCATCTCATCCACCGCTCAAGCCGGCGCTGTGGCATCTAAGGGTGACAAAGCAGCCCTCTGGCACGGCACCTCAGCCGCCAAACCCAGCGGCCGCGTGCTCGGCGGTCCGCTGAAAGAGACCGAGCGCACGCGGGAGCTGGATAACAGCGGGGTGCTGCAGCTGCAGCAGCAGGTCATCGAGGAGCAGGACGAGGATGTGCTGAGTCTGGGCAAAACGGTGGCGAAGCTGAAGGATATGGGCATCATGATCAATGAGGAGTTGACGATTCAGAATGAGATGTTGGGCTTGTTGGATCAGGATGCCGATCGGGTGCAGGGGAAGATTGATGTGGGAAGGAGAAGGATTGGGAAGATCAGTTGAGTGGGTGGAGCTGGACGTGAGTGGTGTGTTGTGATGGTCGAAGCGAGTACCTTTCTGCGACGCGTTCAAGCGGCTGTATATGTACCTCGTCTGTACCTGTTGCGAGGCGAGTCATCCTGCCGCCCTAGCTCAGCTAGCCTCAACGTCCAGCAGAGCTCGTTGCCTTCCTCTTCTCGCCTGCCACTGCAGACCTGAGGGTCATCCGACATCTTCGCCAAATGTTGCACAAGCCCGCGTTGCTTACGACTTCATGTGGGGTACGTTGATATCGAGGACATCCGAACAAGGTTCGTGATGCTTCATCAGGTGCGGCTCTGTTGGAATCCTGACCGGCTCCGTGCGCCCATAGGCATCTGTCCGATGTCCGCGGAGGAACCCAAACTTGGCGACTCCGTTCTCTATGCCCATGGTGCGTTCGCTGTCATCATGGGCGTCAAGAACAAGACCGATCAAGTCTGGACAGCTGGCGGAGATCCTCCTGAAGATCTTGTTTGCTAGGGTGTGCATGCTGATTGTGAGCTCTACCGTCGTGTAAGGGGCCCGAACTCCGTCGCCGTACCATTCATAGCCAAACACAAACAAGCGCAGGACCCGCAGCTTGCGGAGATGCGAGACACAATCCTTTTGATCCCGCGTCAGCGACTCTCGGACGCGTAGAAAGGGTTTGATGCTCACTAGGAACTCCGAGAAATGTTCCTTCCCTGTCACCGCCCACTCATCCGACCGACATCTGGCGCCCATGTTGCAAGCTGTAGCAGCTCTGAGCATGCCTTGCACATTTCGCGGAACGCCGTAAGGCTCCGATCGTGGCGACCGTGGTGAACAGTACAAGCTCGACGAATAGATCGTTTAAGAAGAGAGTCTGGAGGGTGGTTCCATGGAGCGCTATAGCCGCCCATCCAAAACCCTCATTCGCCGTTAGGTCGCCTGCACTTGTAACGGTGGATTTCAGGCCTTCAGTGGCTAGGAGAAGGTCGTTGAACGCTTGATAGTTCCAGCCCTCCCACTCTTCCTCACCTTCGTGGTGCATGTTCACGCTCGTTGTGACGTTCAGGGAACTCCCGTGCATTTTGTCGAAGAGTCCATAAGAGCCGCTGCAATGTTCCAAAACCAACGTCTCCACCTGCGCGAAGTCAAACACCTCGGCCAGGGTGTCTGTTTAGAACGGTAGCACCATGTGGTTAAGACGCAACGCCTTGGGTGTAAATCTGAGCCGCCCCTTTGGGTGCGCAGCATCCTTGCCGAATATCTGGTCCATCATGGTCATTGTGGCTGCTAGGTGTCGAAGTGACGAGATATGGAGATCCCAAGATCCCGGACACCTGGAATACACTGCAGATGCTAGAAGGCTCGGTCGCAGTCCTCCTTGGACCTGATGAACAATTGCACCCTAAAGACGTGTTTGAGGTCATCGGCGTCCGGGCGGATGCTTGACTGGGGCCCTGTCAAAGTGTAGTGCAGCTGGTGGTTGATGAGTCTTCTCTGCCTCGTTTGCAGAAGAAGACTAGGTTCGACAGGGACGTTGGATAAAGTCTCCAACCTGAATCCTGTCAACACTTTGTCTCTACAAAGCAATGGAGTACGTCCAGCACGCACAGGAAATCCCCGGAGTGAGTCTTTAGTCACATTGCGCAGTAGACTGCATAGTACCGCACCGTGGACTTCGTGCATGTATAGGCCCTCATCATCATCAGGCCAGTCATTGACGAGTAACTTGCGGACGTGACGTAGGGCAGGTTTTTCTGCGAGTAATCCTCTCTGCGAGGCCGTATTGAGATCCGGGACTTGCAGTGACACGCTCTCGTATAACGGTGGCAACGCAACATCCCGGATCTCCTTGCAGACCAAGCGAAGCGATTTCAAGTCTCCCTTGGAAGTCAACTGTTGTACTTTAGCAGACGTGCATATAGGAGGGCCCAAATTGCACTCGCGCAGCTGATGATCTCGGCCTTCAGCTCGACAGGCAAGCCGAGCAATCCGAGCGAGCCACTCGCCATTTTACCAACTTATGCTCACGGAAGTCTTTCAATGTAGGCGTAACTGAGTATAGCCACACCTGAAAACGCCAGCTCCAACCCATGAGCGAGACTCCGCAAGCGTCTTAGACCGCTGAGCTCGCAGATATGCCCACGTTGTGATATACACTTGCCACAGCCATGCAACTCCTTGCCGTTGGTAGCTCAAATGGCGGACGGCTGGGGTTGATGTTGGTTGACGCTCGAAAAGGAAATGCTGGATTGAAGTGAGGTCGAGAACGCGACCAACGGGAGCCTCGGCACGACGCGTCCTCCACGCGTCTGCTGCCACCGCAACGTCACGTCGTCTTTACCTCACCAAACCACCGACTGAGCCCATACCCTCACAACTGCGCAAGATCAGAAGTCATGAGTGGCCAGCGAGACCTCACGCACGATGCCCAATTCGAGGGTGAACAGGGTACTGTGCGTGGCAGAGAAGCCCTCGATCGCGAAGGCAGTGGCGAATCACCTGGCGGGTGGACAGGTAAATACGGTATGCTAGGAATTCACACGAGATATATACTATTATCAGTGACGACGCTGACGGTATGCTCCAGCGTAACATCCGCGGCAACCCATACGTCAAGAACTATGAGTTTCAGTACAACTTCCAAACATGGGGCGCTTGCACGGTCACCATGACATCTGTACTTGGCCACCTGCTTAGCCATGATTTTGACGCCCGCTATAAAGGCTGGAAGTCTTGCGACCCGTCGCAGCTATTCGAAGCAAGCATCGAGGATTTTGTTGAGGAGAGCAAGCAGCCGCTCGCGGATAACATTCAGGCGCAAGCTCGAAATTGCCAGATTTTGTACATCTGGACTGACTGCGATCGTGAAGGCGAAAATATCGGCACCGAGATCCGCTCTGTCGCCGTCAAGGGCAATCCGAGCCTCAGCCAGCCGGGCAAGACCGTACGAGCACGCTTCTCGAACATCGAAAGGGCACACATCGTCAACGCCGCCCGGAACCCAATTGCCCTTGACGAAGCCCAGTCAAATGCAGTGCAGTCTAGGATAGAGTTGGATTTACGCATAGGCGCAAGCTTCACCCGCAACCTCACACTCAGCGTTCAGCCAATGCTGCGACAGCATTTCGGTAACGACGACCAAGGGGTAATCAGCTATGGCAGCTGTCAATTCCCAACTCTCGGCTTCGTGGTGGAACGCTATCTTCGCGTGCGCAACTTCGTGCCCGAGACCTTCTGGACGATCAAAGTCATGCACGAGAAAGATCGGATCAAGGTGAACTTCAGATGGGCGCGTAACCATCTATTCGATCGTATGGTTGTGGTCATTCTCTTTGAGCGATGTCTTACCGCGAAGACTGCCAGGGTGACCAAGGTGCAGACCAAGCCCACGAGCAAGTGGAAGCCACTCCCACTGACGACTGTCGAGCTTCAAAAATGCGGCAGCAGGTTCTTGCGCATGGACAGCGCTCGAGTGATGCAAGTCGCCGAGCAACTGTACCAGAAGGGATGGATCAGCTACCCGCGTACCGAGACGGACCAGTTCGACCGCGACATGGACTTGCGTGCTTTGGTGCAGAAGCAGACGCAGGGGGGCGACTGGGCGCAGTTCGCTCAAGGCTTGCTCAATGGTGGCTTCTCTCAACCGCGTAGTGGGCACAACAACGACAAAGCACATCCCCCCATCCACCCGGTCAATTTCGTCAATCCGACCCAGCTTACCCAAGACGAGTCGCGGGTCCACGAGTTCGTGGTCCGCCGCTTCCTCGCCTGTTGCAGCGAAGATGCCCGTGGCTCCAAGACGGAGATCAGCATCCTGTACGGAGGCGAGACGTTTAGCACAACCGGCTTGACCGTGCTGGAGCGCAACTACCTCGACGTCTACAAGTACGACCGGTGGACGAGCAGCCAAGAGCTACCTCGCTTTCAGGAAGGCGAGGTGTTTGAGCCCACCGAGGCGTTGATGGACGAAGGAAAGACAAGCCCGCCTGGATACCTCACCGAGCCGGAGCTGATTGCGCTCATGGATGCGAATGGCATCGGCACTGATGCCACGATGGCAGAGCACATCTCCAAGATCAAGGAACGGCAGTATGTGGAGACCCGGGCCCGTGTGAGAGGGGCGCGGCAGGACGATGACGACGAAGCGGCGTCTGATGGCGAGGCGGCAGCTGCTCCCGAAGCCGGCAGAGGCCGCGGTAGAGGTCGTGCTCGTGCTCGTGCACGCGGAGGTCGCGGAAGTGCGGAGGGCCGTGGCGCGACGAACGGCATGCAGGAGTTCATACCCACTACTTTGGGTGTGGCGCTTGTCGAAGGATACGAGAACATGGGCTTCGAGATCAGCTTGACTAAGCCTTTCTTGCGGAAAGAAGTCTGATTTTCTCCCTTTTTCGGCGTTTCGAACTCATGGACTGATACCAGACAGATGGAGCTGAAGATGAAGGCGATCTGTGAAGGCCGCAAATCCAAGGCGGAAGTTGTCCATGAGACAATCGAGCAGTATCGCGACGTGTACATTCGCACCCAGCAGCGGCTGGACACCCTTAGAGCGGTGAGTGGGCGTCCTGGAGCATTTGTTGCCCGTCGCTAATTCAAGGCAGGCTGTGCGAAAGTATTGCTTCGGCGAGAATGCTTGAGGTGGTGTCAGCGTCGCAACAAGCTCATCTCTTCGGATTTTTCGAGCTGCTTGAAGCATTCACCCGGTCAGCAGCGGTCATTGCAACAGGACGACGTTTCGTAAGCACCACCCGCAAGCATGACGCGCCCCAGGAAGTCCCGGCCCGTCCTGCACCAGACAGCATGCCAGCAGGCCTGTCGCCCATTCCACCAGGCTCCAGCGAGTTGCAGTGGCGCACCGCAGAATGAAACGGCATGCTCTCACGAACGTTGCCCAGCAATCTCGCCAACGGCCCCTGCAAGTACCGCGTCCTGATTGACGGGCTCTACAAGCGGATATAGATGCAGGCGCGCCACGGTCCGCGATGGCTCGACGTATTGTGAGAAGGCATACCTAGACATACATGTTTGCAATTTGCATGAGCAGGACCAGGAAGCTTCCGAAGTCTGTGAAGAGTGGAGAGTAGCGAGAAGCGCCAGAACAAATGCATGCTTGGCCTCAAATGTCACGGAGAACCTTGGCTGCCGCTCAAGGAATAACAAGCTCCAGTGATGTAGATGGGTGACGATGGTACATGTATGTTACACGCAAGAGCTTTAAACCGTCTAGCTAGCACCCCAATTCACACCTCCCCCGTCGCCTTTTCTGCCCTGATCTCGCGAAGCGCAACTGACGAGCACCTCAATCCTCCCCCTTCTCCTTTCGAGCCTCCAGCTTCTCCTGACAAGCCAGGCAAACCACCAACCGGCACCATTTACACTCCATCGCCACACTGGCCTCCACTACTACCCCCCCGTCTTCCCTTCCTCACGATGCACGGGCTGGCTAACAGCAGCGCCGGCGCCGGCGGGACCCTTACTCCGCTTCGCCAACAACACCTTCTGAATCGACATCTTCGTCGACGCCAGGATCCCTCTTACCGGGTACGTCACCCGCACGCGGGCGAAGCACCTGTTACACTCCATCCTGCTCAGATCGCCGTGGTTGTGCTCGTCTCGTGGCGCTGTGAAGGGGTCGAAGGAGTGCGGGCAGGACCAGATCTGGTGGCCGGCGTCCTCTTCTGGCTCGTCGCCGAAGTCTTGGCCGGATTCCGCCCAGCGGCGGGCGCCGCCGGCGTCGAGGTTGATGATGCTATCGTCGGAGAGCTGGGACGGTGGCGGCGGGGCAGTGATCGGCGAGGCTTCGGGTGTGGTTTGCGCCGCTGTCTCGTTGACACTGGGTTCTTCTTGATCCACCACCACAGACGCAGGCTGCGGCATCACATCACCATCCTCTCCTTCTTCGTCAGCACCCTCCAAACTACCCTCATCCAAGCCATCATCATCTTCGTCTTCTTCGTCTTCCTCCTCTTCGTCCTCCTCCTCCTCCTCCTCCTCGCTCCCCGCCCGCTCTTCACAAGCGCCCCCGCACTCATCAATGCTCTGCTGGCAGTAATAACACCAATGCGCGCCGCACACACACTGCATATGACTGCACCCGTACATCTTCTTGACCGCGTGCCTGCAGAGCGGGCAGCGCTTGTATCGGAACTGCTCCAGCATGGCTAGCTCGTGGTCCTGCGCGGTCGTGTCGCAGGGATGGCCGGAGTGCTCGATTTGCTTGCATGTCACGCAGATGGCGATGTGACATTTGGGGCAGGTGAAGTGGTCGAGTGGCTTCGTTCCGGTGGCGAGGAGGACGAGTTTGTCCGTTACTTGCGAGAGCTCACTGAGGTGTTTTTGGAATAGTTGGTCGGCGGTCTTGGCGATGGGATGCTGGGAGCCGTTGTAGAGCTTTGCGTTGTTGACGATCAGCATCATGTCCTTTGTCAGATCATCCATCGAAGAGTACGAAAGTGCCTGCACGCTTGCTTGGATCATCCCCAGGTCCATGGGACGCGCCACGACTGTGGTATAGCCGGGTAGCTCAGTGATGTGAAGCTCGCCGCGGAAGAAGCGTGCTGATGGATTGTCGGAGACTGCCGAGAGGACGTCGGTGAGGATTGACTGGAGCGTGATCGTCGGCGTCGGCTCGCTCGGAGGTAGGAGGCGGTCGGGGATGAAGGCGGAGCATGAGGGTGAAGGGCAGTAGGTCTTGTTCAGCGTGATCCACTCCTCGAACTTGCTCCGGTAGTCGTCGGCGTCTTGCTGCGGTAAGTCGACCGTGTGAATCTGCAGTAAGGTGCAACAGCGAGGCGGCATTCTTGAGCTGTCGCTGGTGGCCGCCTTGAACATGTCCGTCAGGCACTCTTTGCAGTAGTCGCTGGTACAGGTCCTGCAGGGCTTGATTAGCTGGTCTGTCGCGTCAGTGCAAATAATACATGAGCGAGGCGGCGGCGGCGGCGTTGGCGGCTTCCGGAACACAACGTCCATGTTGGCCACAGTCGTCGGCGGGCTGGTCGGTATTGGGGCCAGAGTCCACGGTCCAGTCTCCAGTGGATTTCTCAGCACCGTGTCCAGGTTCATGGGCACACTCATGGTGACAGGGTGTGGAGTGTGTCAATGTCTGAGACGCGAGTGAGGTTGAGGTTCAATGCGGAAGGTGCGTTTGAGTCGTGTGAGGCTGGCGCCTTGTTGCCTGCAGGTTTCGGAGACCTTGTCTCGCACACCATCGAAAAGCGAGACTACCTAGGGAATGATCTGGAGATGTCTTCAGCGAGGGTAGCAACAGATCTGTGGGCGATCGATAATGTAAGCTACACCAGTCATATCACCTTGTCAGAGGAGTCCGGTACGTGACTCAGGCGGTACCATCGAACTTCATCGTATAGTGCGCTGGTATGAGGCTGCTCGAGATCTTGTCCCAGCTCAGAGTCCGCACAGAACGAACGAATCAACGGATCGCTCGGTTGAGAGCAATGGAAGATCGCCTTCAGGCGCGCAGGGCGGGTAGGCGCAGCATGTTCTCGCATTGCATGTGGTGACCGTCGCCGTCGCCTGCCTAGATGAAAGCTCACAACAGCTAGAGGCGGAGTGTAAACGAGGAGGACTACTGACTGGCGAGGATACTCCACGGCGAGCCCTGGGGAGAAGAGTGAAGGAGGTCCCGGGGCGGGAGAAGCTGGAGTGGCGTATGTGGCTGAAGCTCCCGACTGCCGAAATACCGCTGACTTACAGTCGAGCTGGACTATCGTCTACATGTACTTTACTTGCAGTTTAGAAAACAGAGAACGTTTTGAGCCAATCCTCAAGGCGGAGAGTGGAGCTACCGTGCCCACTCCACTCCCAAGTCGACCGACAACATGTCCCACCACGCAACCCAGCTCGACCACGTAATCATCCTCCTCCCCTACAAAGACATCCTCAACCCCCCACCCTGGATAACAAACCACTTCACCGTCAGCCCCGGCGGCAAACACGCGGACAACAAAACGGAAAACCGTCTCATCCTCTTCTCGGACGGCACCTACGTCGAACTCATCGCCTTCATCAACGACGACCCCGAGAAGCGCAAAGGCCACTGGTGGGATAAACCCTTCGGGATCGTGGATTTCGCCCTGACGACGCAGAAGCCTTTCGACTTCGCGGGTCTGCAGGAAAGGCTGGAGGGTTCCGGGTCGGGGGTGGCGTATGCGAAGCCCGTGGCGGGATCGAGGCGGAGGGAGGACGGGCAGGACGTGAAGTGGGAGGTGACCTTTCCGCTTGGAGCGGAGAGGGGCGAGGTGCCGTTTTGGTGCCATGATGTTACGCCTAGGGAGCGGAGGGTTCCGGTTGGGGAGGAGAATACTGACCACCCTTGCCAGGCTATTGGTATGAGTAGAGTCACTATTGAGGTCCGTCCGGGATCGGTGGAGCGCTTGGGGAGTGCACTGTCGGCCATCACGGAAGCGCGTCGAGACGATGTCCACGGGTATCCGGTGGGAAGTGCTATTAGCAGCGAGGGTGAGGAGGCCGATTCCTGGATCGCTCTGCAACCGATTGATGAAGGGGGCGCTGGTCATCAGTTGCGTTTGACGCTCAGACTGCCTCGCGATGGTAAACGCGGCCTTGATTGCATCGAAGAGCGTGTCGGCGACGGTACGGTGTTCATTGGATTTGAGCAGTAAGTTCAAGCTGCCAACCCAGATTGTGCTGGTTCCAATGCGCGGCCAAGGTCGCAGCCGGCGATTATGCGCTGCAGCCCATCGAGGATGGACAGCAAAGGTGGCAGTAATATAACGTCGCATTGCTCAAGAATACTCCCTATCATCACACCGTCGTCAGTTTAATGGCAGCCACATCCGGATGCTCCCCAAACATCCCCCGAACCCGCTCATGCACCACTTCCAGCGTCAACCCCTCCTCACACCCAATCCTAGGCTCCCGCAACGCCGCCGTGCGACCCACATAATCCTTCGTCTCGTCCCTCTCCTCCCAGATCGTCGCCTCCAGCACCGTGCAAGGGGGCTGCGAGAGCAGCATGCGGGAGATCGTGCGACCTTGGCCTGTGCGGGAGCGCTTCGGGATGTCGGGTGGGAGGTCGCGGCGGGTGATGATGAGGTAGGCGCAGTGTTTGTTGCCGCTCGCTTCGAGGCTGAGGTGCCAGTAGCGGAAGTGGTAGGTTTTGAAGAGGGTTTGGATGATGGGGTTCAGGACTGGGGCTTCGGCTGATTTCGCGATGACGGGGTCGGGGATGGCGAGGTCCCAGCTTCGTCCGAGTCTCTGCTCCGGGTGCAGGAAGAGGGCGCGTTGGAGGTGTCTAGAGCCTTGGATGCATTGGTACCATGTGCGATTGACTTCTGAGCAGTGCAGCAGATGTAGGAGGGTGTCAGTGTTGGCGTAGGTTCGGACTGAGCGAGGGTCCTCGCCGTAGTTGATCCGGCGGAGGTCTGCGAGCAGGTAGGACAGGACATACTCGAGAAGCTCGGGAGTGGCGAATGTGCGTTCTGTCGCGGTCCGGACATCCATAGCAGCGGTTGGCAAGAGTTCTTATGTCCTTCAATTACGAACCGTCGAGGTCGTTGGGTTCAACTCATGGTCAAGTAGCACCCTTGGCCGTTCGGGATCTCGGCATCAGGATGTTACAGGCTGAGACAGATGTTTACGCATCTCCAGTATGCTTCGGGGGACGGCGATCGATGCGATGCTTTATATGTCCATAGTTTGCCAGAGAACAGATGATGAAGTTGGAGGCGTTTGTTGATGTCAGCACAGACCATCGGTTCGGATCGGCATTGTGAGCCACTTCCGGCCGACGAGCTGCCTATCAGCTCCATGCGCGTGGTCAACCTCACGAGCCCAAGCACGGCGACGATTGTCGCAAAGACACTCGTTCAGACAAAATCGCTCCTCTCTCTTGCTCCGACACCCTACCAACACTTACAATCGGCGCCACGATGGCCGGCCGAGCGACGATCCCCGTACTGGTCGGCATGATGCTGCTAACCGGCTGCTCCAACACCCTCCTCACCAAATACCAGGACATGCAATGCGTCGCCGATTGCAACACGTCCAAACCGAAAGTCTTCGAGCAGCCGGTGATCCAAACCCTGCAGATGTTCGTTGGCGAGTCGGGCTGCTGGCTGGTCGTGCTTATCGGCTATCTGCTCCGGCGCATGCGGAAGTCGAGTAGTAAGCCGATGGACGATGTTGCGTACCAGCCTCTGGTCCGAGGAGACAGCGAGGATGATACCGGGGGGGATGAGGAAGAGGATACAGAGGGCGATATGAGCTCATCACAGACGCTGGTTGATCCTACGAACGTTGTTGCGAAGCCATTCGTCGACGGCGACGAGATACACATGCAGCGAAGACCCTTGACGGGGTGGAAGATCACTATGTTGGCACTGCCGGCTATCTGCGATATCCTGGGTACAACGCTCATGAACGCTGGCTTGCTGTTTGTGGCCGCGTCGATATACCAGATGACGAGAGGAGCACTCGTGCTGTTCGTCGGCTTGTTCAGCGTCATCTTCTTGAAGCGGCATCTGAGCGGCTGGAAGTGGGCGAATTTGTTCATCGTCGTGCTGGGTGTGGCTGTTGTAGGTCTGGCCGGCGCGCTGGAACAGAAGAACGGCGCACCGTCGTCTGATCTTCCCGGCGATACCCGACCTGATCACGATGGCAAGGACCTGATGCATTCTGCTATGCTCTTCGTGCGGGAAGCTATATCGACAGCAGAAGCTC
Source organism: Friedmanniomyces simplex (assembly GCA_005059865.1). Taxonomy (NCBI): domain Eukaryota; kingdom Fungi; phylum Ascomycota; class Dothideomycetes; order Mycosphaerellales; family Teratosphaeriaceae; genus Friedmanniomyces; species Friedmanniomyces simplex. The sequence goes on from NAJQ01000066.1 coordinate 17,329, forward strand.
GCACGGCTGCCGAGACCGTCGTTGGCATCCTGATGATCGCCGGGGCGCAGATCTTCACAGCCACGCAGTTCGTGCTGGAGGAGAGCATCATGGAGAAGTACTCGATGGACCCTATCCAGGTTGTTGGCTGGGAAGGTACTTTTGGTTTCTTCGTCACTCTTATCGCCATGGGAGTTTTACATGCTGTTGTAGGCCAGACGGCGGCAGGAAGAGGCGGATACTTTGACGCTAGGGAGGGCTTCTATGAAGTGTTTCACATTCGGACGATAGGCGTCACTTCATTGATGATCATGGTCAGCATTGGGTACGTACTGTATCCCCTCTTCATTTGTTACCGCCTTGCTAACAGTGTACAGCGGCTTCAACTTCTTTGGTCTAAGTGTTACCCGGAGCATCTCCGCCACAGCTCGCAGCACCATCGATACCTGCCGGACCCTCTTCATCTGGCTCGTTTCGCTCGGTCTCGGCTGGGAGTCGTTCAAGTGGCTGCAAGTGCTCGGGTTTGCACTGTTGGTGTACGGCACCACTCTCTTCAACGAGATCGTGCAACCGCCCACCCTCGCCTTCCTCCGAAGACGAAGAAGACGGGGCGTAGCTATCGGTGGCAACGAATAGCTTCTAGCATCAAATCATCAATATATACATACATCTGAACACAGACGTCACAACCCTTCACAGCCCATGCGCCTTAACATACTCCCTATGCAACAAATCCGCCAACGCGCCCCCCATCACAACATCCATCGGCGCCCAATACACCCTCCCCCACCTCAACCCATACATCCTGAGAACCCAGCACGCCGCCCCAGCCAACATACCCACATCAACGTGCTTGCGCACTTCCTCTTCGTCCCGTCGCCGCTCCCTTTCGTGACTCCAGCGCGGGATGAAATCGCGGTACTCGATCCCGCTAGCCTGACAGAGTAGTATCACGGGCGTGACATACAGGATCGTGCGATGCATCGCCAGCAAAGTCTTGGGGTTCGCGAAAACGGACGCCCGCGCCGTGAAGCCGAAGTCGTTGGCTTGGCGGATGTGGGCTAGGCCGCCGACGCCCGCGACAAAAGGGGCGATGTCCACGGTTGCGGCTTGGGGGTCGAGGTTTTGCAGCCAGCGGGGGAGGTTGGAGATTTGTTTTGTGGGACTGCCGTTGACGAGGGGGTGGTAGGCGTTGTCGAGGGGGGTTTTGGAGGTCCAGAAGAAGAGGTATTGGAGGGCCATGACGGGTGAGGATGTGCTTCTATGTTTGTGACATGGAGGCTGATGTTGTCGTCGTCGTTACCGTGATAGAGGTTGCGATGTCCTTCTGTCGAGGCGTTGTCAATACCCGGCATAGATCGTAGCAAACGCCAAGAGGGGACGAAGAAGCGTGGATCGTTTGAAATCCAGCTTAGACGGGTTGCCAGCTGGTGTACACTCCAATCGTCCAGCAATTCAGTACATGTACACATGCATGTATTTGATGCCTTGAGAACGAACATTTGAAGCCATTGGATCTGATATTGATGTCATTAACGGCGCTAGAGGCTCATTCGGTTCCGAGGTGAGCCCGACGAACGACATGTCTTCGACTCCAACATCCGCTGGTAATTCCCAACTTACACCATGACCTCCACTTCCCCCGATTTCGGCGAGGAGGAGTCCTATGTCATGGTCGGCCCCGGTGCGGAAGACCCAACTGACGTCCCCGACTACCTCACCGCAATCGGTTCCGAAGTCGACAACCTCAGCGCGGACCTGCGTACCATATCCCTTGAAATCCACGATCATCCCGAGCTGCAATACAAGGAGTACCACGCCCACAAAGTCCTGACTGAATACCTCGCGCAACAGCCCGGCTGGATCGTGACGCCTTCCGCATATGGCATCGGGACAGCGTTTGTGGCGGTTTACGAAGATGGTAGGCAGGGCCCTGTAGTCTCGTTCAATGCGGAGTACGGTACGCCTCTCTACTTTCAAAGCCCAGACGGGCAATGCAAGGTAAGTGTCCTGATGGATTCCGCGTAGATGCTCTCGCCGGGATTGGCCATGCTTGCGGGCATAACCTTATCGCTGTGATGTCGGTCGCCGGGGCGCTGGCGACGGCTAAGATTATGGCGGAGGAAGGGATTGCTGGTAAGGTCGTGCTGTTCGGGACTCCGGCTGAAGGTAAGAGTGTGCGTTTCACGTCGCCTTGCGATTGCCTTACGCGGTTCTGTTCCAAACTTCTTCGCGTACTCAATACACTCACATCCGGTTTTAACCCTTCCTTGCGGCCCTGGACCACCTAACAGCTTCTCAGAAGGAGGCGGCGGCAAAATCAAACTCCTCAACGCCGGCGCCTACAAAGACAACAACGTAGACATCTCCCTCCTCGCGCACCCAGGCATCGGTCCCGACGCCGCGCTCGTGCGCACCGCCGCCTACTTCGCCTTTAAAGTCGAGTACTTCGGCAAAGAAGCCCACGCTGCCGCGCGTCCATGGGACGGTATCAATGCCCTGGATGCGTTGATCACGGCTTACAACTCTATAGCGGTGCTGAGGCAGCAGACGCAGCCGGGCGATATTATACAGGGGATGATCACTAATGGTGGATTGCGGCCGAACATCATTCATGCCTACAGTGCTGGGAGGTTTGTTGTCCGGTCTAGCTCTCGCGCACGAGTTGAAGCCCTCAAGAAACGGGTGTTTGCTTGCTTCGAGGCCGGGGCGACCGCTACGGGTGCTGAGTTGAAGTTGACGCCGGGGGGATCGTATGATGATCACATGCCCAACCAGGCGTTGGGTAGAAGTTACAGGCACTTTTTCAATCGTCTGGGCGGCGAGATTGCGAGAGGCGATATCGATGTCCTTCGCTCGGTTACCAGTGCAAGCACGGATCAAGGTCAGCATTATAACCCAGTACCGGATGTTCAGAGGTTGACGACGGACCACATAGGTAACATCAGCTACGCCATGCCAAGCCTCCAGCCAAACTGCTGGATCCGAAGTGAAGACCAAGATGGCAAGCAACTAGGCGGACCGCACACGCCGGATTTCGAGAAAGGGGCGAGGGCCGAAGAAGCGCATGGGCTGGCGATGCGTGTCGCGAAGGGGCTCGCGGCCACTGCTGTGGATGTTCTGACGCGGCCGGAGCTGTTGGCGGAAGCTAAGAGGGATTTCGAGGAGATGAAGCGGGTTGACGAGGAGTCGAGGTGTAGCGCGTGATCGTACTTATGTAGGTAGACAGAGACTGTGCATTACACCAGCCGTGGGAGCACATGATACGTTCCCACTGCCCATTGGTAAAGCTGAAAGCTTCCAGAGAGAGCGAGATCCATGTCGTTGTAAGTGAGTGAATGTTGACTTCGGGAGTGATGCAGAGCATTGACACCGAGTAAAGAGTTACAATGCCGTCTCTTCATCATCATCTACTGTCTAGCATACAGGAGTCATAACCGCTCGTTTCGTTCCAGCATAGATACATCGTTGGGAACACTCGCTCGCAGCCCAACGTTCTGTATGTCAGTCATTTCAAGGAGTCCTCGTCTTCTTTCTCATGAAACCGCTTCCACTACTGCATCTTTCCCTGCTCCGTCCGTGTCGTTCCGCTCGGCCACGACATGATTGCTTGTCAGATCAGCTCCGGGATCAGCAATGCATGTCGGGATGGGGTAAGGCGACGTATTGCCGTCGCAGTAGTTTTGATCGTAGCATCTGAGACGGGAGGTTAGCCATCTTGTGCCACGCTTAGCATAGATGATGGGAGCACTCACCCCCCGTATCGCTGACTGCAAGTCATCGCATCAACGCAGATGCTGACTGGTGTACAATTGGGAATCGCCACAAGGATCGGCAACGACGCCGAGGCCGTGATCCGGAGAGACCCGGTGGTGGTGGTGCTGTCCTTCTGGCTCGCTTTGGCCTTGGCCTTGGTACTGGTTTTGGGTCGAGCCTTGTGCGTTGACGTTGATTTGGGCCGTGATTTTGGATTTTGTTGAAGAAGAGGTGATGTATGCAATGGCGGAAAGTGTGATACCGTCTCGGTTCTTGGCCCCTTGTAGGTAGCCTGGCAGCGATGGTGAGGCTTCCGCGGCTCTGGGGGCGGGCATCTGGACTACGGCGGCCGTTGCCGAGGCGACGAGAAGTAGGAGTATGGTGAGCATATCTGTGCTGGTCGGCTCGGATAACAGCCGGTGCTGACTTGGCTTAGGCGGTCTGGAGCGTCCGTGGTGATTCTAGGCGTGATGGACGAGGCTCGCGATTTCTGTTGGTGTACGAGAGATCCCCCTCGGAAGGTCCGATCACCATATCATATACCTTCTCTGCACCGCTCAGGCATCGTCGATGATTGCCAACGTCACCGACCGCTTGGTACACAGCGACGCGAACTGGTGGTCACCAGGAATGTGGCGTTCGCAGCGGTCTGCAGGAATGCTGTGAGCGTGAGTAGGGGAGCGGAAAAGCTTGCTTCCGGCAAGAAAAAATCTTCTCTGTGCTTGCTCCATTGGATCGAGCTGGTCCCTCAGAAACCCGATTCCTGGGACGCAAGCTCGTGCACGGACCTCGTTCACGCATCGTGAGATGTTGAGCTTCTTGGCAGATAAGGTGAGTGAGTGATCCACCTTTACTGCCCCTAATCGAGAACTAAAAGAATGCTGGTGGTGGTTGAGTGTGCTGCCGTGTGACCATCCTTCTCCTACGTGAATCCGCGCTCTTGTGGCTACCCTTCGGCCAACAAACTTGGACGACAAGACCTTCGAGAGGGCCGACATAGGCATTCTAGCGTTGATGCGGATGTAGCTCCGGTCGGCGCAGGAACCGGGAATGCCGCAGAGCTAATCCGAAAGACTCCGAAGTCCAAGGCTATTGATCCTTCGATATTAACAATTGTTTGGAATATGCGCCAGGCTCAACGACCTTGCGGGCTAAGGAAAGTCAGAAGAAGAGCGTTTATCTGCGAAGAGCCGAACATATCGCATAAGGCTGCGTGCATATGCGAGACAGGTGCCTACAACCGAGGGACCGCTTCCAGAAGCCTGACAGCGCCCGTGCTTTCGGTATTACATGGCTGGCAAATTCGGGCTTCTGTCCTGTGAGAATGATGTGGTACAATACTGGCTTGCGCTAGCGATGGAGCTTGCCAGGCGCACCACGGGTCTGGGACGTTTTTCCTGCGAGGCAGGATTGAGCATGGAGAATGTGGAGGACTCATGCCTCTGGTACCGGAAGTTCGGGGAGCCAGCGAGGAGGCATGGAGACAGCAGTCGCGGATCTTGGCTGATCCAAGCAGGTATCAAATCTTGCGGGGTGCTTCATCGTGTATCTGTATTCATCACAGACCTGGGGAGTGATGTTTCAATTCAGTCGACTTCCAGACGCAGAATCGGTCCGCATGGCATGTGATGTCGGCAGGAAGGTACAGCTTGGAGAAGAGATCGACGATATGGTATCGCACCTGGCCAGTGTTGCCTACGGACTTTCTCCCGGCCCAACTGAATCCCAGAGTCGTGGTCGCCGGTACCTCTGTACCATGCGGCGAACTGATATGGCATGTTGCATGCGCTGTCGAGATGATATAGGCCAGTGAAGCCGACGGACTCTTCCAGAACCTTTCGGAATGGGCTCACAAGACCGTCGTCTGCCGAAACCTCCACGAGCGTGCTCCACGTGCGCCACGAGCCTTGTCGTGTCATGCCTCCTACTTGTTCCAGTTAACAGTCGGCCAAGTAGCGTGGGTCCGTCGCGCCCGTCGTAAACCCTCACGTTGCTCACCTCGCTCCAGAAACGCGATTTAGCAAGCATCTCCCTGGAGGGGGCCGATTGCACGCCAGCCAGCATACCGGTGGAAGATGCACTCGCCACATCAGTGCAGGTTGAGGGAGCAGTGAATCGTCGATGTGGCGAGGCGTTGGCCAGTCTACCCGATGGACATCTTCCAGATCCATTGATGATTCCGAAGGTATGGTTTGCCGGATTGTCTGCAGAGGAGTTTCTGCACATGCAAACAGATGGTTGGCACGTGCGGGCTAGACCGAGAGATGTGAAGTCGGTGCGCAGAGGCTGGCGTCAATAAGGTATACTGCTACTTTTCGCGGATTAGGATCTTATTCCAGCTTTGAGGTCGTGGACGTAGTATTTGGCAGTGTCAAACCTGGATGAACATGTCCTTCCCAACGTTGGAAGCGCCCAGTGCGGAGCAGCTATACATCCTGTCAGCTGACAGGAATTGACACATTGTTCCGTGCTCAACTTGGTCAAAGGAGGCAGGTACTTCTGACTAGAATTCCGGTCGTAAAGATCATTGCTCACGAACGCCATCCCAACCCACCCTACCCCGTGCATCCCAATGCCCGTGCCCGTGCCCCTACCCATACCGAACGCCAAATCGTCGCCTCGTCAAACCGTCGTTCATCATCATCCCACCCCTCGTACAACACCATACCCCCTGCCTCCCTCAGCTGACCTGACACAATTGCTCCTGCTCCAAGATGTACTTGCCCTCCTTGTACTTCTCCGTGCTCTCGTACGCGCGGTCGTACTTCCAGCCCACGACCTCCTTGCACTGGCGGCAGCTGACGTCGCGCACGACGTGGCGGCCGGTGGTCATGTTGCGCTCGCCGGCCTCGCCTTGCTGGACGTTGACGACGCTGTTGAAGAGGTAGGCTTTGCCGTGTTGGCCGCGGAAGTTCTGGGGGGCGGAGACGGGGTGTAAGCGTTGGGAGGTCATGGCGGAGAGAGGGGGATGGGGGGAGGGCTGGGGAGGAGTAGCTGGTAGTCGGAGGGGGGGACTTACCCGGCTGATGATCTCGTCATGGTCGGCCAGGTGGGTCTTGCAGACTTTGCAACCGTAGATACGCTTGGAGTTGAGGTAGACGTTGTAGGCGAGGCCCATCCTGGCGACGGGTGGGCGCTCAGCCTACGGAGGGTGATGGAGTCGGTACTAGGTGCTACTGTTCACCGCGATGCTCGTCCCGCAGGTCGGTCAGGTCGGCGCTTAAGGTGCCGATGATGGATTGCACGGTAGATGAATCAAGGAGGATGTCGCGGCCGTGTTGTACAGGCTTGGGCTACTGAGCGGAGCTCCACGGGGATGAGGGGAGGTTAACACCGGCGGGCTTATGCAATACTGAGTGAGGTGCTGAGGAGGATGACGGCGTCGGGTCTTCTGTCTTCTTGAGGCGTTATTTGCGACTCTGCAGCGTAGCAGGAGTCTGAATGCTTCGGCACGGAGTCGGTTTGCCTTTCTTGCGATCAATCAAGCTAACAACATCCTTGGAGCTTGGGGGTTGGTGAGGACGGAGGAGGGGCGCGGGGCAAGACGGCGCCGACATCACCTGTGTCACATGTATTTCCAGGTTTCGAACTAAGAAGTATATATCAATCAATGCATACTCAGCAGCGATCGTGACTTAGACACTTTCCCATGCCCTTCCTTTCCAGCAGCTGAACAACCACTGCAGTACCCCGAAATCCATCGCCACGGGCGTCTTAGGAAGACATCAACACCAGAAGAGTCCAACCAATAAACCGTCTGCCACTGGGCTGCACAACATAGGCCACTCATCAATACCAAAATCTCGGAGAGCACCACAATTACCTGGACTCGAATACTATGTCCCAACCAACCTTCACCCTCGGCCGCACCCTCATAACCATCGCCAACCTCCTCTACGCGGTCGGCGCCTTCCTCGCCGACTTCAACGAAACGCACGTCTACAATCCCCGCTGGCCCCCCCATGCCCGCTTCCACAACGGCCAGACCATGACGCTCGGCATCTTCCTCTCCGCCACGAGCCTGTACTTTGCCTACAAGCGACCTACATCAGTGCCTGGCGCGGCTGAGCAGAGTATCTTCTATTCGGCGCTGATAGGGAGTTTCTACTGCGCGGCTGGGTTGACGGCGATTCTGTACCCGGGGACGGATTGGAAGGATCCCGATATTACGGCGGGCGGAGCGCAGCCAGTGTTGTTTAGTGGGGTGGTGGCGGCTATGTGGGTGGGGTACGCGTTGGAGAGAAGGAGGCTTGGGAAGGCGAAGGCGCTGTGAGGGGTTTATGGGTGACTGGCCGCCTGTCTTGTGGACTAGGCAAATCGTACTTGCAATTTCAGTGGCGTGGGCGATTCCTGCTTCTCTGGGCAGTGTGAGCTTTGCATGATGGGCAAGGCATCCCGTCTGGTCAACAACGGCTCGCCTGTCTAGACCGAACGAGGATTTGACCTCGTGCTTCGGGTATACAGGACCCAGGGATAGCCTACCGCTTACTGCAAAGTGTCGTCTCATAAAGTATACACGCCCAAAAGATGTACCAAAAGCTCAACTTTTGCCCATCTGCCCAACCGCAACATTCCCATACATGGTACACTCAAGCGAAGTTCCCCCCCGCCGCCTTCACAGCACCCCCGGTCATCGGCACATCCTTAACCACCACCGTCGTCCCCGTGTGGCTCGTCACGCGGATCCACGCGGAGCTCGCGCCCACGCCGCTGGAGATCTCGAAGAAATTGTACGTCGTCCGGGTCGCTGTGGTCCAGGAAGCGCCCTGGTTGGTCGAGACTTCCATTTTGGCCGTGCGGCGGTGGGCGTTGACTACTTGGGCGGAGAACCAGTATTGGGTTACGCCGGTTTTCTGTGTATTCGTGTTAGATAGATGTCAAGAAATTGAACACTGAGGGTGAATACGTACCATGTGGATCGTCAGAGGACCTGAGACGGGGCAAGGCACGTAATCCCACGTCACGTCGATGATGCCTTTACTCGGGTTGTCGAGCGCGGCGAAAGCCTTGGGGAAGAGATCGAGGTGGTTCGCGCCGCAGCCGGGACACTGGTCGACGATCTAGGACCTCCATTTAGCCCAAGAAATTCTTGTTAATCAACGGCACCGTTATGATGAGGCCCCTACCATAGCAGTAATCGTCTTGCCCCCGTGGCTCACGGCAACGCACCCCCCGCAGTTCCCCGCATCGACCCAGTTCGAATCCGACAACGCCGTCCCGTACAGACCGGAGGGGAGGGTGTAGGTGCTGAACGAGCAGGCCCCGCCTTGCACGTTGCCGCCGTAGTAGGTCGCCTGGCCGGAGAGGGAGCGGCGGGCGACGGAGCGCTGGTCGAGGGACATGGGGGCTGTGACTGCGGCGAGAGTGGCGGAGGCCGCTAGGGCGAGGAGGGGCAGGGCGTGGGCGAGCATGGTGGACAGGCTGGCTGTCTTGGGGGTTTTGATTTTGGTTTAAGGGAATGACTTGGGTGAGTTGTGGAAAAGGAGTGTGGAATGTGACTTGCACAAACGAATGGAAAGATGAAAGACGCTGAGGGCGATGAGACTTGCAAGAGGAGGTCGAGGAGGAAATGGAGGGGCGACAAGCCTTTTGATGTAAGATCGCTTCTTCTGCATCTCGTTCTGCAGGACGGGCGGCGCGCTGTTTCATCTATACAACTGAACCGAATCTCGGTCTTTGGGATCCGAAGAGTGGTGAGCCTGGACCATCGCGAGGCTACGTTGATACGGTAGCATCACCATGCTGCTGTAAGAAGTAGATCCACTGAAGAACAGACGCCGTCCGTTTGTGGAGAGTAAGGTTGAAGAAGTGCAGCGCGTAGATCACGAAGATGGCGAAGCGGAAGATGCTAGCGGCGGCCGAACCCGAAGCGCCAAGAGCGCCTACAATTTGGATATATATATAACTTTGACATGTGACGATCCCGAAGACGCACGAATTCGAGAGAGTAGCTGTGAAATAGCTGGCAAAGATATGAATGTACTCTGGTACAATGTGTGCTCATCGGTCTACATGATCCCATCATCATCGTTGGTCTGCGTTCGTTCAACCAGAATTGGATGCCTCGACAACGGCCACATCTGGTGTAACATAAGTCGCAACCCTCCGCCGGACTGCGAGCATGACGAAGAGCCATCTCCCCACTTTCGAGTGCAGGACTAGAATCCCAAACAGACAGTACGTTGATTGTCGCAGTCCGTGACCGTGCCGTTGTTCGTAGCCGCAGAGCGGCAACTGGCCCAAGTCTGCTCGCATGCGTTCTGACACGGGATGGATTGCGCGAAGCAGGATTTCTCGTCACCGCTGGGCGCGGCAAGGCTGGCGCTCTGCTGAGACGCGCACGACGTGGTGGTAGCGCAGGCGGACGGGGCGATAGAGCTGGTGCTCGCTGTGGGGTATGAACCAGATGTTGTGGTCGGTGTCAGCGAGCTAGGGGCTAGGTTGGGACCCAGCACCGAGCGTATTGAGCATCGCAGGCAGTGCGACTGGCGTTGGTCGCTCCGTTGCAACCCGCCCAGGTCGACTCGCAGGCTTCCTCGCGTACAATTGCTTGCCCGAAGCAGGACTTTCCTTTACCGCCAAGAGCTGTAAGACAAGCGCTCTGCTGGGGTGCACAGTCTGTGGTCGCGGAAGCGGACGGAGTGATGGTACCGGTGGTCGACGTGGCAGTGGAAGCGCCGGTGGGGTTGGAAGTCGTGTTGAATGGATCACAACCCAGGCACCCAGCATACTGGGAAGCACAGTAGGCCATGTTGGCTCCCGGGGCTGTCACGCAGCTGTCGAAGCTTGTCACACACGTGCTCTGACATCCGGAGGCTTGCGAGGAGCAGTACGCTTGATTTGCGTCGGTCGCAGTACGACATGCATTTTCCAGGGATTGACAATCACTGGTTGCGGTCGCGGTAGAGGATGCACTGGTTGTCGAAGGCGGTGCGGTTGCCGAACCGGAAGGTGTGAAGGGGTTGTAAACCGGACAGGAATCGTACTGGGAGCCGTAATACGAAAAGTTGGGATCAACGCTAGTTACGCAGTTGTTATAGGTAGTGGTGCATGTGCCCTAGCAGCTCTCGTAACCAGCAACACAGCCGGCCTCATTGGCGTTGGGTGCTGTGCAGCAGCTGTTGTACGTTGTCTGACAATTGCCGGTCGCAGGAGCACTGGACGAAGTGTTCGTCGTAGCGGAAGGCGTCGATGTGATCGAGCTGGACGTTGCGTATGGACTGCATCCGAGGCAACCATCAAATTCCGAGTCGCAGTATGAGAAGTTCGGATCGTGGCCGATGAAACAGCGTCCCTAGAGCGACTTCCGGCCTCTCAGTTTGCCATCGACTGACCATTCGGGACAACAGATGCCATTATTGGGGCAAATAGTGGCCAACTCGAACCTCTCATTAGCCCTGTCCGGCCTGTGACTGTCAATGTACTCCCGTCACCGGCAATGATGTCCTCAGAGAAGGCCTTCGTTGGGTCAATGATCGTGAAGTGGTGGGTGCTATGGCAGCCTGCCGGGCAGAGCCAAACAGCCGCAGTGCCGCAATGCTGGCTCACGAGTTTGCAACCAAGATGCAAGGGTGCGTCGTGTGGGACTACCTCCAACGCCCATTCACACTCACTACCTTGGCGACGAGAACGATACCCGCACAGAGAAGTACTGATTCCGTGGATAGGAGACTTTAATCTCGACGCATACTCCAGTAATCACGGCGTACTCTGAGCCTGGAAGAGAAGAGAGAGTCAAATTAGGCGTTTGCGGCCTTCTATCGCCCGGTGAGATGGCCCGAAAGCTCAGATCTCTATCAGGGCCTGGGTATCGAAAGGCCTGGATCGGAGTCTTCTTTGCCACCAAGTCAGACTCTTGTCGTCGTTACATAGCTGGTTGCTCAGAATGGTTGACCTGCCGGCCTTCATCTTCGCATTCCAGTGCGTGTGCCCGAATACCCAATGAGACAACAATCGCATGCCCCCAAACTGTCGCACCTGATCCAGTGCATGGCTGCTGAAGCACTGGCTAACAGCATTGTTCTCGTTCAGTGGATGACAGACACCTTTGAATAATGGGGCGTAGTGCGTCACGATAACAACCTCCCGGTCAGCTTTGGCCTGTCCGAGATGGTACAGAGAGTCCTTCAGCCACGAGAGATCCCTTTCGTGCTCGTCATTGTGCGCCTTGACAGTCCAGCCTCGTATCCGCGCGAAATCGTTCGTGAGCCTTGTATAGCCCTTGGCTATATGTGGATGCAGCGTGCAGCCCAAAATAGTCACCCTGGAATTTGGCACATCGAAGCTGTTGCGGTTCAAGAAGTGCAGCTTGCCGTGCATAGAGGGCTCGTCGACGAGTTTCGCCGCGGCGTCTATGCCTTCCTCTCTTGAGCTTCCGTAGAACTCGTGGTTGCCTGCGACGAGCAGAGCCAGATCGAATGCCTGGCATAGCTTGCAGAGGAAGTCGCAGTACCTTTCGTAGTCGCAGAATCGTCCGATGTCGCCACCGAGGATCAGAATGGGAGCGGCTTTGATGATCGTGAAGTCGTAGTTGATGCGCTCCAAATGCAAGTCGGACATGTACTGGATCGAAACCTCTTTCGTACGGCGTGCCATGTTCGGCCAGATGGTTGAGCCCTGGCACAGCTTCGCCGCTGCCGTATCGTTTGTCAAAGTGGTGGCGGCGACGAAATGAGACACCTGGCAATCAGTCTGATGTACTGCCGCCGCGCGTAAGCCCGAGGGTAGCACAAGCTAGGGTCTTGGTGCTGGTTCATTGTTCGTTTTTCAGTCTCTTTGCGAGTGATTAACCATGGCTGGGCGGAGGTCCGTACGAGACGAGACGACAGTCTTCGGAGGTTGCCTTTGGAGAGAGATGAGCGCGCTGACAGGTGGAGGTCGGCTGCTATCTCCAATTCAGTGCGCGCCCCCGAGAGGCAAAGTGCGTGATTATACGTGCGTATATTGATGAAGTTGGTAGTAGAAGTCCTAGAAGTCCACTTACATGTACATCTACATGTAACTTCAGGGGCTGCGAATGCCTGAGGCAGAAACTCCCCGTCATTTTATAAGAGCAAGGGCCGGCTGCCGACGGCGCCTGCCGCCGTGCCGAAAGGGTTCAAAGCTCTCCAGCAACAACGCACCTTCCACCGCGGTTTCCAAAACAGGACTTCCTTCTCCTCCTCACTACCTCACCTCACCATCTCCTCACCTCACCGATGCTGCAAACACCGACACAAGATCAGCTTGAGTGACCCTTTACCTCTACACCTCTTCTCGTCCCTCGACCCGCATCTCCTCCCCCGAATTCGACACGTCTTGGTGCGCAGTGAACCCCACTTGACCGTGCTGCAGCTGCGAAAAAGATGCTAATTCCTGCTTGCAGCTTCCTTCCACCACCCCCAACACTGTCCTCTACCCTACACGCCTCTCTCTCTCGACCCACTCCCCAAGTCAACACTTGACGCCATCACCTGAACGCTCTCACATCCCACTCCACTTCCAAAGATGTCCGCAGAAGACAGCTCCCCCCCCGTGGACAACGGCGTCGACAACATCACCGATAGGCTCGGCTCGTTGAACACGTCGGACCAGCCACGTACCGAGGAAGACTACGCTCAGTCGCAGCTCACCCTGCGTGCCATCGTCACGTCACGTGAAGCCGGCGTGATCATCGGCAAAGCGGGACAGAACGTGGCCGATGTCCGCGACAAGACTGGTGTACGCGCGGGAGTGAGCAAGGTGGTACAGGGCGTGCACGATCGTGTCCTCACCGTCACGGGCTCGTTGACGAGCATCAGCGAGGCCTACGGCTTGGTGGCAGACGGGCTGGTGAAGGGAGCGCCCCAGGTGGGCATGGGTGGTGTGATTTCGAACCCCAATACTCATCGTATGTTCAGCCCGCTTTGCGAGACTATGCGGAGATACTGACATCATGCTAGCCATCCGCCTCCTCATCTCGCACAACCAAATGGGCACGATCATCGGCCGCCAAGGCCTGAAGATCAAGCAGATTCAAGACGGCTCCGGCGTCCGCATGGTCGCCCAAAAGGAGATGCTGCCTCAATCGACCGAGCGCATAGTCGAGGTGCAAGGCACACCTGACGGCATACAAAAGGCGGTGTGGGAGATCGGCAAGTGCTTGGTGGACGACATGGAACGTGGATACGGCACCGTTCTGTACAGTCCTGCCGTGCGCGTTCAGGGCGGTGCCCCACCACCAATGAATGGCGGCAATGGCGGGCCAGGTTACGGCGCTCCACGAAGCTACAACCGTACGGGCAACGGCGCGGACTTCACTGGCGCGCCACCACAATCGTTCGGCGGCCAACCTCGCCGTAACACCGGCCCAGACTCTGCCGGCCCACCACCTGCGGTCGAGGATGGCGAGGACATCCAGACTCAGAACATCAGCATTCCGGCCGACATGGTCGGGTGCATCATCGGCCGCGGAGGCAGCAAGATCAGTGAGATTCGCAAGTCTTCCGGCGCACGCATCAGCATCGCCAAGGCGCCGCACGACGAGACGGGCGAGAGGATGTTCACCATCACCGGTGGGCCCACTGCGAACGAGAAGGCGCTGTACCTGCTGTACGAGAACCTGGAAGCGGAGAAGATGCGCCGGAGCCAGATTCCGGAAGTCGCGGCGTAGAACGGACGCGACTATGGACACGATGGCGCCGAGGCGGTGCAGCCGATCCCGCCGGCTTTGCTGGGACATTGAGACGAGCGACTAATACCGGCTCCGACGCAGACTCGCAACAGACTGACCGACGGACATACCGACCGATAACGAACCAAAAGCATGCCTTCTCTCACTACTTCGGACCTTTCCTGACCTTCAACTTCGCGAACCCACCTTCATGCTTTCACGACCATGACGATACTCATGCTTCTAATGATGAGCGGCCACCAGAATCGGAAACTCGCCATCCCAACCCCATACTTCAGCATGCAGCTCCACTCTGCACGACTCACTCGACAACTTACTCCCCCCTTTCCTGACCGTCAATCACTCCGACCAAACATTTACTCGAGTACCTCGGCTACTGACACCATCGATCTCGGCGCGGACTTGATGGTGTAATACGGCGGATGGATCATATGCACGGATGCAATTGAAGTACCCCAAACTCCGATGACTGATCGAGCTCGGTTGACTACCTTACTTGCTTGCTTGCGGGTTTGCATAGTTCTATACCATTTGCTACTTTGCGGGTTGTATGTAGAAGTCAAGTAAGGCTGGTATAGTTGGGAGAAAAGAAGAGCATTGAACACGAATCGACACAAGTCGGCACCATAGTCTCGAGTATTTTGGCAAAACCCTAGACGTCGTGCTCGCCACCCCAAAGTGACGAAGGGTCGTAAGCATTGCTAATCGGCTACCACTCGTATCACCCAGGAACATGCCCCGCCTGATACCAACTCCAGATATTCAACCCGATCTTCGTCCCACTCGTCACAGGCAATCCCGCATGGATCGTCTCCTTATACCCTCTCCCGTCAGTATCGAAATTCATCCAAAACACCGCACTCCCCGCCCTGGGCTTGAACGTCACGCCCTCCCCGCCCCCCTCACACTCAATGAACTCACACCACTTCCCCTCCCCATCCCCCACCGGCCTCGCGATCCTAGGAAACTCCGTCCCGCCCCCCGTGCACTCCGCACCGAGGTAGACCATGAACGTGCTCGCGCGCCTCGCGGTCCGGGAGTCGGAGGACCAGTCGTAGTGGTGCGCGTAGTGCCCGGAGACGTTGTAGCGTTGGGTCCAGAGGCGCTCGATGGCTGTGTTGGGGGGCCAGCCTTGGAAGGATAGGGCGCGGGTCTCGAGGCATTGGACTGTCGGGGTGCGGGGGAGGAGGGCTTTTTCGGATTTCCGGATTGAGGAGTTGGTGGATTCGATGCCGGCGTTGAAGACGGTGGAGGTTTGCCAGTTGGGGGAGCTGGGTGGTAGAGATCAGCGTGGGAAGGGATTGGATCGGGGAGGTGTCGGGTGATGGTACCTCAGGTCTATTAAGTGGGTTGCTTCTTCCGGGCTGAGGAAATTGTCGATGTAGATTATCAGCGGGGTGGTGGAGAAGATGTGGACTTGGTAGTTGTGCTCGGGGCATTGCAGGCCTGGGTCGGGATAGACGAGGGATTCGACTTTGGCTCGGGGGGAGGCTTCATGGACTGGGGTGTTGTCGGGCCAGATCCAGGTGGGGAGGCCGGGGGTGCCGAGGAGGATGTAGATGATGGTTGAGATTGCGGCGACTTCTAGGGGGGTTCGCCATCGGAAGGTGGATTTGGTTGTCGCCATTGTGATTTCATGGTCGTGGATGTCCCCGCGATTCAGGAAAGCCGAAGCATGTGATTGTGGTTCGGCCCGGCGCGGACGCCGCGTGGTGAGGTGCAGGAGTAGCGCTACAGGACGAAAGCGTGCGGTCTGGTCAGCATCTCGATTTCATGTGCACTATTCTAGACATGTCAATTTCAAGTTACTGGGTCAGCAGTCCAAAGAGTTGCCATCGCATGACTTCGGGAGACTGTACCGACCATGTCCTCCACACCATGAAGAGCAACTTGGCGCTACCTCACAACCTCACATCATGGCGATGACACTCGGAAGACCGAAGGCGCTGATCTCGTACCTTCTCGTCTTCGCCTTCTTCGGCTTCATCTACACCTTCTGGTCTGTGGGCTACACGCCGTCCATACCGGCAGCGTCTGGCCTCCATGATGTGCTCACGGCCCATGCGGCCATCACGACCCCGGTGGCTGATCAGCTCTTGCTACCTGGGGCCAACGCTAGACACCCACCGAACCTCTGCGAGCAACACCAGGACACGGGAAAGATATCAGTAGTACTTATGACCGGTGCCACGGAGGCTCTCGAGACGCTTTCCACCCAGCTGGTGACTTCCCTACGCTGCGTAAAGGAGCCCCTGATATTCTCCGATCTTGAACAGCGCCTAGGCTCGCATGCGATCCACGATGTACTGGCGAATGTCTCGGCCGAAACTATGGATCGGAACCGGGACTTCGACATCTACAGGAAGCAGCACGAGCTTGTGGCTAGTGGGCGGGAGAACGAGCTACGCTTACTTGGCGATCTGCCCGTACCCGTCACCGGCCTTGAGAAGTACAAGGTGCTTCATGCGATCGAGCTGGCTTGGCAGCTGCAACCGAATAGGGACTGGTATTGCTTCGTTGCCGCCGATACCTACCTTAGCTGGCCTAACTTGCTCGCTTTCTTGGAAGCTTACGATCCAGGTGAATCGTGGTACTTTGGCCAACCTGTCAGGACGCTTGAGGGCTCAACGGGGCTCCCGCCAATTCAGAGCGGTGCTGGGTTCATCCTCTCCGGCCGGCTGGTACGGGATTGGAACATGCAGGCGACTGCACTGGCGACTAGATGGGATGGGCGCGTTGACAGCACCTGGCCTGCGGACTACGTTCTTGCCGCCGCGTTGCATGAAGAGCTGCGTGTTCCGGTCACTGACGCTACGCCGATGTTGCAGACTGAGAACCCGGCCATGGTTGCTTTTGGGCTGGAGAACTGGTGCAAGCCGGTAGTCACGATGGACAAATTGGACCCGCGGCAGCTTGATCGGATGTATCAGATCGAGTTGGCTTTGAACGGTTCTCTGTTGCTGTTCAAGGATTTTCATGCCGCAAGCCATCATACTGGGTACCCATTCAAGCGCGATGACTGGGACAACCGAGCCGACGACGCTGAGCACGCCATCGACGTCGTACCCAACAACATGGAGGAGGCGAAAGGCCAGTGGGAACCCAAAGACCTCGTCGACCCCCATCAGAGCTACATGTCCTGCGAGTTGGCCTGCATACAAAATGGGGCTTGCTTTCAGTTTGGCTTCACGACCACCACGAACTTCTCGAATGCGATGACCGCCACGACGACCGCGAGGTGCTATTTGAGCCGCGTGTTTCGACTTGGGGAGTTGCGGGAGCCGGTGGGTCCGAGCGAGGGGAGACCGTGGACTACGGTGCGCAAGAGTGGATGGCGGAGCGATAGGATCGCGAAATGGGTGACGGAGAATCGGACTTGTCCTTTCTGAGGGCGCTATCGCTCGGATGATTGAGTTCACGGACATCCCGCCGGCGGTCAGGATGTCTGAAAGACAAGATGGCAGTATTGTCCTGGAAGAGTATGGTAGCCGATCAGATGTAGCGCTGGGGGTTGGAAGCATTCATGATTAGGTGGTCCAGCAATGCTCAGCACGGAGAGACAGCCATAAGATTACCAAACGCATCATCAAGACACTTCAGTATTCGGACTCACACCAACCAAGTATTGCACCATTTCGTCTTCCCATCCTCTCCTCGCGATATTCGGCGCCATCGGCAATCAGAGCGGCAGCATGCTCGACGTCTTCTTCTCATACCTGGGCTTGCAGGACAAGAACACTCTCCGGTGTATCTCCCGTGACCCATCGAGCGCAAGATATTAAGCCCTCGCTTATAAAGGCGTGGAGATGGCGAGCGCCGAGCTTAGCGACTTCGAATCCCTCAAGACGGCAGTCGTCGGGTCCTATTGGCGCGACGGATTTATGGACGTTGATGCCAAAGGAATTGAGGTGCAGCAGGGTGAAGCCGTGCAAATCGAGTGATGTGAAGCATACTGTCTGCTCTACACTGTCGTTCGTCGAGAAGTTGACGGGCAGCAAGCTCGCGCAGGTCGATCCCTTTGATGGGAAAGCGGCGGTGGCCAAGTATATCGAGGTCATCAAGGGGGAATATGTTGCCGATTGACATGATGACGGGTGAGCAGGCAATGTCGCGAGTCTATACACGAAGCTTACAGAAGCTGACTTGTCTGTGCCGTGACCAGTGATGTTCATCACCTTTGCAACTACCCAATTCAAGCCCGTCGACGGCGTCTCTCCTCTGGCTATGCGCTTTCCTTCGGACTCCATTGCTTGGCCGCTTAGTGAGCCTCACCCTGACGGCGCCAGTCATGTTATGGGTCTCTTCGAAGGCGGCGCGGAAGCCAACGACGTGTACGTGCACGCCGTCAGCATTTGAACTACGCCGAAGCCAGCCGTTGCGGATCTTTTGAAAGTGGTGGGCAAGGAGGTCGTGTTCAAAACCATCTCTGGGAATGAGCGGGCTAAGAACTCGGTGGAGAACATCAGGGCCGAGCTGCTGGGGACTACTTGTATGATGCTCGTGGCCGAGAACAAGCAAGCGGAGAGTGACGGGTGGCTCTTACCCGGCGCGACGAAGACAAATATGGAGGAGTGGGCGGAGGCACATGGGCGTTGGGGGTTCTGGTAGCTGGGACCTGTAGTAACATGGCTTGGTCAAGTGAGTAACCTCCCAGCGGCGTCCTACATCGTCGCCCGCCGCTCCGAGTCCTCGCTCCGTCGTGGTAGGAGAGACGGGCAGCATTCTCGCGTGAGCTGCCTTCACCACCTTCTACTCACTGACCTACAAGTCAGTAAGTGAGGGAATACATGTCAAGTGAACCACTTCTCAGTCAAGAATGAAAGAAATGCCGAGAATGAGGAGCATCCTGTGAATGCGTACCTGCTTTATCCAAGCACACATGTACGTGCAAGTTGGAAGCAGTCGTTCTTTCCGCTTTGAGCGGCGAGCTGAAGCAGGTGGACCCACTCAACCGTTTCAGGGGGACACCGACTTTCACATCACCTCAACGAAATTCCCTGCCGCCCGCTCGCGTATAAAGCTCGAAGGAACTTTCGTTAATCTCCCATACACGAACACCACCGACACCGAGCAAGACCCTACACCGCAACACCACCCCCCTTCGACAACCTCAGCCACCACCCGAGCAACCGACGAGTGCAACACCACTGCCATCAGCACCATGTCTCCGATCACCCGCAAGATCGTGGCCCTCGCCTTCATGGCCACCTCCGCCATGGCTGCGCCGCCAATGGAGCCCCCGGGCTACAGCATGCACTCCCACCCCGAGGTCATGCATCCCACCGCCAGCGGCATCGGCCCATGGGAGAGTCTTCCGACTGCTGGCATTCCGTCCGCGCCGACTGGCATGACTTATGGTCCGGCCCCTTTCGAGCACTCGACTGTAAGACTTTATCATCGCGTCGTGCAGAAGAGGACCACACTGACATTGACTCACAGCCGTCCAAGTACAAGACCTCCTTCTCGAAGCCCACCGGATCCGTCAACGCTAGCGGCTTTGGCCCGTGGCAGGGCCCTCCGTCCGGCGTTGCTGCCCCGACTGGCCGTCCGGCTCCGTATGGGCACCCCATCGTAAGGCCTGCTCCTCCTCACCGGCGAGCTATTCACTCATACTAACTTCATGCCCAAGCCATCCGAGTTCACGACCTCCTACTCCAAGCACACGCGTCCCGTCCGCCCCAGCGGCGTTCCCATGGATGGCGCTCCGTCCGTCGCCATGCCGCCTGCTCCTGCCAAGGCTCCTTCTGAGGCTCCCGTTCCGGCCGAGCATGCGATCGTAAGTCTGGCACGTCGCTCCTGTTGCTAAACCCTCGGACTGACACTATCCGCCTTGATCAGTACTCAAAGAACGGCATGCTGCTCGACCCGCTGGGCTTCGTCCACGTTGCCGATGATGGCGTCGAGCGCTCTTACGCCGCGAACGGGACCGTTATTGACTACCGCCAGCTGAGCAACGACCAGCTTATGAACATGACCAAGAGCCTTCCGGCCGCCATGCAGCACCTCCAAGGCCACCTTGCCGACGTCTGGAAGGGTGTGGACGGCAACAGCGTCACGAGCAAGTCGCAGATCTTCGACCCGCTGCCACACCTCAGGCCCGCCGAGCCCACCGCCGAGGACGTTCAGCAGTCCGTCAACGAGCTCGTTGCCATGAAGAAGGTGCTCGAGGGCCGCAGCATCCCCTACCCACCCGTCACGGTAATGCCCCCCATCTGCCACAACATGTCGTGCACGAACACGATCAACTGCCAGCTCTTCGACTACGACGAGTGCTACCTGTGGCGAGGATTCACCCGGAAGTACTGCGTGGTATGGACCTGATCACGGCTTACAGGATCTGCTCCAGCGCCGTCAGGCCGGATCGAGTCCCGTCGGAGGCATGCCATTACCGGTGCCGCTGCCACCGACGGCTGGGGGCGAGCTCTTCTGCCTCGGCATGATCTGCACCACCACGCTGGCTTGCGAAATGTTTGGGTGTGAAGTCTGCCGGTACGTCGACGAGTACCCGAGGAGGTACCGCATGTGAGCGGCTATCTTCACGGGCGTGCGGTTGCTGTTGCGCACCTGTGTCAACGGGGGGGATGTGTTGTGGACTTGGTGGTTCCAGCACGGTGACGGTGCAGAAAGGCTCGGCGTAGATAGTCGCTCTTCGAGTGCCACCAAAAGTTTTGCTATCACTTGCAGCTTCCCATACAGTGATCATGACCGTGATGTGCTCGTCCTTGCCAAATGCACCCAACGGACCATGCACCTCACTCCGCACCAGCACCCACCGTATCACCCCCTGTCAACGGGGTAGCCACGTATGGTCAGGCATAGAGGGCAGTAGATGGTACGACCTCGAGTTGGGTGGCTTACTAGAGCGAGTGTGGTAAATTGTGTGCTTGCGGTATATGGCTCTAGGTGTATAGCTCTAGATACTGACCCTCTCAACGAACCTGCTCGACTCGCCGCCCTTTTCTCCTGTGTTAGATGGGTATGAAGTTCAGTCCGCGCCGTACCAGTCGTCGCGGCAATCAGCTGCCTCTTGACTCTCGGTAAGAGTGCCACTCGTGTTCGCGGCACGCGTGAGAGTAATGAGCTTCACGGCTTCTTCGGCCTCACCAGCCAGGCAAACCTCCCCTCCGGCCTATCACTCCACTTCCCAGGACTTCGGACAACGACGTCCTTGACGAAAACGAAGCCATGCTTCTCGTACAGTCCCTTGCCGTAGACGCTGCTCTCTACCACCGCCGCCACGCCCATCTCATCGGCTTTTTGCGTCCCCCACTTCACCAGTTCGCCCCCGACGCCTTTCCGCTGGTACTTTGGATCGATCGTGCAGATGTCGAGGGAGACCAGATTGCCACCGTGCTCCCGGATCGCGTCGTTACGCTCCTTGATGAAGAGCTCGGAGATAGCGGTCGAGTACGCCAAGTCGTCCCCTTCATCCCAGTAATTGGCTAAAGCCTTCGGCGTCACCGAGTCGCTGTTCTTCTTGTCGTAGATGTTCCACTTAGCCATTCCCATGATAGTCCCCGTCTCGGAGTCGACAGCTTTCATGTACTTGGTGGTCGGATCAATTCGGCGTGTCTCTCGCATGCGCTCCGCGCCCTGCTTGCGCCCAGCCTCCTCCCAGTGCTTCGGCCAGAAGACGTCCCAGAAGTGTTCTTCTCGGGCGAACGCGAGGGAGCAGACCTCGAAGATGCGCTCCATGTCCGCGTCTTCGGCTTCGAGGACTTGTACCGGCATGGCGTGGAGCTTTGGTGGAGTGAGTATGCGGGAGCGGACGTTGCAAGGAAAGACAATCGAGATGATACGATCAGCGCCTCTTTTGTAGTCTTAACCGCGGTGTTGCTGGATTCGGGCCAACAGAATAGAAATACCTAGTGCTGAGGTGCGGGCTGCCCAACCCGTTCAGGCTAGATCTACGGCGTTCGGCGCGGTGAATGCTCGATATCGCGACTCCTTCCAACCTGAAACTCAGACGCCATGTTGATTGACGAGGTGGATGGCAGCTCCATCTCACGGAGGGCGGTGATTAGGATACTCGCGGTGTTTGCATCGGGAAGCCAAGATGGTCCACGAAGAAATACTTTGTCAGCCAATTCGCCGATCTGCGCGAGTGAGCAAGGTGACTCATTCTGAGCCAGCTTGACGGCCACACAAAAGAGGTACAGTAGCCGCATTGTGATCTTGATCTTCTTTCATTCTTACTCACCGTCACGAAACACACACACACACCCACGACAGCATATTCTTGGATACCCTCCGGCCTCGTAAGAGGCCCTCTCCAACTTGCAGACATGGACGCCGCAGGATCAGCATCAAGCGTCAGCAGGCAACTGTTCGTACCTGCCTTCCTCTGCGGAAGACTGGGTCTTGCACGACCCGGAATTTTGTGCTGAGCATTTCGATTCGTTCGCGCTTTCTGGGGTGGAGTTGACAGCGGGACCTGCGTTTGATTTGGATTGGCTTGATGGGATGGGAAGGGTGGGCGGGACTACTGGGATGGACGATATGGAAGCGTTGCGTGCGGTGCAGGATTTTCCTGTCTTCTCTGCTCCAGTGACCTTTGCGAGTGCGAACAATACCGACAACACGTTCTCTTCTTCGGAGCACATCCACAACTCCAGCGCTATGCCCACCACACATCCAGCTACACACGAACCCGCCACCACAGCGTCCAGCCCACCTTCAGCACCCAAGTCTACTCCTCGCTCCTCGAAACGTTCACTCAGCCCCTCGGACCCAGAAACCCGCCACCACAAACGTCAACGCAACACCGAGGCCGCTCGCCGGTACCGTCAACGGAAAGTCGACCGTGTTACTGAGTTCGAAGAGGCTTTGGCCGTAGTGACGAGGGAGAGGGAGGAGTTGAGATTGAAGCTTGCGAAAGCCGAGGGGGAGGTTGGTGTGTTGCGTGGGCTTGTTGGAGGGGGGTAGACGTCGGCTCAACGTACGTAGATGGAGTTAACTGTTTTGCCTTGGGCTGATCAGTTGGTTCTGTTGATTATTGCAGAAATGCTTGGGCGGGTTAAGAGGGGCGATTGGTCAGGCGATGTCGGTTCGTAGTAGTCATTGAGAGGTGCCTTCAGGCTCTTGTGCCTCATGCACACACATCGTTTCGGCAAATAGGTTGTCATCATGTTGTGGAAAGGGGAGGAGAATAGGAGCTGAGCACTTACTGGTCGCTGTTGGACGAACAGCGAGGAATTCACTACATGTACCTGCTTCCGATCTATATACTATGGTCGAATGAGGGAGTGTGGCACACGAGCTGTCATCGGCTCTCAGATGGACACAGAGTGAGTCACTTCGAGGCATACCGCGTGCCTTCCCAATTGGGACGAACATCGTGATCATCTCTGGCCTATTCGGTAGCGGATCTAACAGGACGCCGCGAGTGGAAACAGATCACGGGGTTGCGCTGATGAGAAATACCACTATGCTTTGTTTGACATGGGAGAATCATGCTCGGGCGCTGAGGGGAAGTCACGGACGTACTATGTAGCGTCGAGAAGCTTGTACTGCCGCTATCAGTTGAGGACATGCTGATGACCACCGTTCAATATGCAGAAGCAAGATGCCCGAGGGACAGCGACTAGTCCTTGTAGCGTGATGATCCCGATTCTTTGTTCGATCGCTATCGAGTGTACGATGTACTCGCTGCCGCTCGTTACGACCGTACGGGTATGTTCAGAACCTCTGATTGGGAGCAGTCCGGGTCGATTCCACAATCGCACCTTTCGCCTGAGCTGAGCTGACTTGCTCGAGTTTTGGATCACAGCGGTCTGTTACATGTACCTTATGTTTCTGATGGCTCGGATGCTGATGCTTCCGGCGCTAACGTCCGTGAATCAATCAGTAAAGCTATATAGAGGACTGGGGTGAGAGGAAGGAGGCTTGAGTGTCCATTCTGCGCTATCGGTCCACGATCTCAGCGGCTCTAGTCAGAACATGCGAGCATCTCCATGCCCCCCCCCCCCAACCAATGCCTAGAT
>NAJQ01000066.1:41717-51751 GCA_005059865.1 Friedmanniomyces simplex
AAAACACCGCACTCCCTGCCCTGGGCTTGAACGTCACCCCCTCCCCGCCCCCCTCACACTCAATGAACTCGCACCACTTCCTCTCATCATCGCCCCCCGGCCTCCCGATCCTAGGAAACTCCGTCCCGCCCCCCGTGCACTCCGCACCGAGGTAGACCATGAAAGTGCTCGCGCGCCTCGCGGTCCGGGAGTCGGAGGACCAGTCGTAGTGGTGCGCGTAGTGCCCGGAGACGTTGTAGCGTTGGGTCCAGAGGCGCTCGATGGCTGTGTTGGGGGGCCAGCCTTGGAAGGACAGGGCGCGGGTCTCGAGGCATTGGACTGTTGGGGTGCGGGGGAGGAGGGCTTTTTCGGATTTCCGGATTGAGGAGTTGGTGGATTCGATGCCGGCGTTGAAGACTGTGGAGGTTTGCCAGTTGGGGGAGCTGGGTGGTACGGATCAGTGTGGGGCGGGATTGGATCGGGGGGGTGGCAGGTGATGGTACCTCAGGTCTATTAAGTGGGTTGCTTCTTCCGGGCTGAGGAAGTTGTCGATGTAGATTATCAGCGGGGTGGTGGAGAAGATGTGGACTTGGTAGTTGTGCTCGGGGCATTGCAGGCCTGGGTCGGGATGACGAGGGATTCGACTTTGGCTCGGGGGGAGGCTTCATGGACTGGAGTGGTGTCGGGCCAGATCCAGGTGGGGAGGCCGGGGGTGCCGAGGAGGATGTAGATGATGGTTGAGATAGCGGCGACTTCTAGGGGGGTTCGCCATCGGAAGGTGGGTTTGGTTGTCGCCATTGTGCTCTATATGTTTGGTCGTTGATGTCCCCGCGATTCAGGTGAAACGTGGAATGCATGTGATTGTGGTTCGGCCCGGTGCGGTGGCACGACAGAACGAAAGCGTGCGGTCTGGTCATCATCTCCTCTTCCATCCGCACTGAGAATATGTCATCCTCGCATCCGGCGAGCTGTCGAGATAGCCGTTCTCTTGAGACCACGTTAGACCGTACAAGCCATGCTCTCGACAGGATGAAGAGGAGCTTGCCACGATCTCACGACCGCACACCATGGCGATGACACTCGGAAGACCGAAGGCGATGATCTCGTACCTTCTCGTCTTCGCCTTCTTCGGCTTCATCTACACCCTCTGGTCTGTGGGCTACTCGCCGTCCATACCGGCAGGGCCTGGCCTCCATGATGTGCTCACGGCCCACACGGCCATCACGACCCCGGCGGCTGATCAGCTCTTGCTGCCTGTGGCCAATGATAGACACCTCCCGACGCTCTGCGAGCAACACCAGGACACAGGAAATTTATCAGTGATACTCATGACCGGTGCTACGGAGGCTCTCGAGACGCTTTCCACCCAGCTAGTGACTTCGCTACGCTGCATAACGGAGCCCCTGATATTCTCCGATCTTGAACAGCGCCTAGGCTCGCATGTGATCTACGATGTACTGGCGAATGTCTCGGCCGAGACTATGGATCGGAACCAGGACTTTGATATCTACAGGAAGCAGCACGAGCTTGTGGCCAGTGGGCGGGAGAACGAGCTACGCTTACTTGGCGATCTGCCCGTAGCCGCTACCGGGCTCGAGAAGTACAAGATGCTTCATGCCATCGAGCTGGCTTGGCAGCTGCAGCCGGACAGGGACTGGTATTGCTTTGTCGGTGCCGATACCTACCTTAGCTGGCCTAACTTGCTCGCTTTCTTCGAAGCTTACGATCCAAGTGAGATGTGGTACTTTGGCCAACCTATCAGGAGGCTCGAGGACCCGACGGGGCTTCGGCCGGTTCAGGGCGGTGCTGGATTCATACTCTCTGGCCGGTTGGTGCGGGACTGGAATGTGCAGGCGACTGCACTGGCGACTAGATGGGATGGGCGCATTGACAGCACCTGGCCTGCGGACTACGTTCTTGCCGCCGCGTTGGATGAAGAGTTGCATGTTAGGGTCACTGACGCTACGCCGATGTTGCAGACTGAGGACCCCGCCATGGTTGCTTTTGGACTGGAGAACTGGTGCAAGCCGGTAGTCACGGTGGACAAGTTGGACCCGCGGCAGCTTGATCGGATGTATCAAATCGAGTTGGCTTTGAACGGTTCTCTGTTGCTGTTCAAGGACCTTCATGCCGCAAGCTATCATATTGGATACCCATTCAAGCGCGATGACTGGGACAACCGGGCCCACGACGCTGAGCATGCCATCGACGTCGTACCCAACAACATGGAGGAGGCGAAAGGCCAGTGGGAACCCAAAGATCTCGTCGATCCCCATCAGGGCTACATGTCCTGCGAGTTAGCCTGCATACAAAACGAGGCTTGCTTTCAGTTTGGCTTCACGACGACCACGAACTTCTCGAGTGCGATGACTGCCACGACGACCGCGAGGTGCTGTTTGAGCCGCGTGTTTCGACTTGGGGAGTTGCGGGAGCCGGAGGGTCCGAGCGAGGGGATACCGTGGACTACGGTGTGGAAGAGTGGATGGCGGAGCGATAGGATTGCGAAGTGGGTGACGGAGCATCGGGACTGTCCTTTCTGAGGGCGCTATCGCTCGGATGATTGAGTTCACGGACGTGCCGCCGGCGGTCAGGATGTCTGAAAGACAAGATGGCAGTATTGTCCTGGAAGAGTACGGTAGCCGATCAGATGTAGCGCCGGGGTTAGAAGCATTCATGATTAGGTGGTCCAGCAATGCTCAGCACGGAGAGACAGCCATAAGATTACCAAACGCATCATCAAGACACTTCAGTATTCGGACTCACACCAAGCAAGCATTGCACCATCTCGTCTTCCCAACCTCTCCTCGCAATATTCGGCGCCATCGGCAATCAGAGCGGCAGCATCCTCGACGTCTTCTTCTCATTCCCGGGCTTGCAGGACAAGTACACTCTCCGGTGTATCTCCCGTGACCCATCGAGCGCAAGATACTAAGCCTTCGCTTATAAAGGCGTGGAGATGGTAAGCGCCGAGCTCAGCGACTTCGAATTCCTCAAGACGGCAGTCGTCGGATACTGTTGGCGTGACGGACTTCTGGACGGTGACGGACAAGGAAATTGAGGTGCAGCAGTGTGAAGCCGTGCAATCCGAGTGGTATGAAGCATACTGTCTTCTCTACTCTGCCGTTTGTCAAGAAGTTGATGGGCAGCAAGCTCACGCCTGTTGACCACTCTGATGGGTAGGCGAGGGTGGCCGAGTGAATCGAGGCCAACGAGACAGATATGCCGGTGAGCTATTTTGAGTCGGGTAAGCAAGCAGTGTCGCGAGTCCATACCCGAAGCTTACATAGAAGCTGGCCTGTCTGTGCTGTGATTAGTAATGTTCATCAATTCTGCGGAGACTCCAGTCGAGCCCGTCGACGGCGTCCCGGCTCTGGCTATGGACTTCCCCTCGCGCCGCCCCCGGCAAAAGCGTTGCGGATTTCTTCGCGGGCGGCGGAAGTTGATGGCTTGTATGTGCACGCCGTCAACGCCTGTACAACGCCGGACCAAGCCGTCGCGGACTATTCGAGGTGGTCGTGTTCAAGATCATCTCTGGGGAGGAGTGGGCGAAGAATTGGCTGGAGAACATCAGGGCCGAGCTGCTCGAGACTACATGTATGATGCTTTTGGCCGAGAAGAAGCAAGCGGAGAGTGAAAGATAGCTCTTGCCCGGCGCGACGAGGACAGATACCGAGGAGTGGGTGGAGGCACATGGGCCCTTCGGCGTTCTAGTAGCTGGGACTTGCAGTAACATGCAATGGTCAAGTGAGTACTCTCCCAACGGCGTCCTACATCGTCGCCCGCCGCTCCGAGTCCTCGATCCATCGAGCCCGGTGAGGCGGACAGCCTTCTCGCGTGAGCCGCCTTCACCATCTTCAAATCACTGACCTACAAGTCAGTAAGTGAGGGAATACATGTCAAGTGAACCACTTCCCAGTCAAGAACGAAAGAAATGCCGCAATGAGGAGCATCCTGTGAATGCGTACCTGCTTTATCCAAGCATACATGTACGTGCAAGTTGGAAGCAGTCGTTCTTTCCGCTTTGAGCGGCGAGCTGAAGCAGGTGGACCCACTCAACCGTTTCAGGGGGACACCGACTTTCACACCACCTCAACGAAATCTTCTGCCGCCTGCTCGCGTATAAAGCTCGAAGAAACTTTCGTTAATCTCCTATATACGAACACCACCGACACCGAGAAAGATCATACATCGCAACACCACCCCCCTTCGACAACCTCAGCCACTACCCGAGCAACCGACGAGTGCAATACCACTGCCATCAGCACCATGTCTCCGATCACCCTCAAAATCGTGGCTCTCGCCTTCATGGCCACCTCCGCCATGGCCGCTCCGCCAATGGAGCCCCCGGGCTACAGCATGCACTCCATCACCGAGATCACGCATCCCACCGCCAGCGGCATTGGCCCATGGGAGAGTCTTCCGACTGCCGGCATTCCGTCCGCTCCGACTGGCATGACTGATGGTCCGGCCCCGTTCGAGCACTCGACGGTAAGGCTTACATCTATTCCTTAACTCGTGCAGAAGATGGCCACACTGACATTGCCTCACAGCCATCCGAGTACAAGACCTCCTTCTCGAAGCCCACCGGATCCGGCAACGCTAGCGGCTTTGGCCAGTGGCAGGGCCCTCCGTCCGGCGTTGCTGCCCCGACGGGCGGTCCGGCTCCGTATGTGCACCCCATCGTAAGACCTGCTCCTCATTACCGGCGAGCTATTCACGCGTACTGACTTCATGCCCAAGCCATCCGATTTCACCACCTCCTACTCCAAGCACACGCATCCCGTCCGCCCCAGCGGTGTTCCCATGGATGGTGCTCCGTCCGTTGCCATGCCGCCTGCTCCTGCTAAGGCTCCTTCTGAGGCTCCCGTCCCGGCCGAGCACGCCATCGTAAGTTTGGCACCTCACTCCTACTTCTCATTATCCGCACTGACACTACTCGCTTTGATCAGTACTCCAAGAACGGCATGCTGCTCGACCCGCTGGGCTTCGTTCACGTGGCCGATGATGGCGTCGAGCGCTCTTACGCCGCGAACGGGACCGTCATCGACTACCGCCAGCTGAGCAACGACCAGCTCATGAAAATGACCATGAACCTCCCGGCCGCCATGCAGCACCTCCAAGGCCACCTCTCCGACGTCTGGAAGGGTGTGGACGGCAACAGCGTCACGAGCAAGTCCCAGTTCTTCGACCCGCCGGCACACCTCAGGCCCGCCGAGCCCACCGCCGAGGATGTTCAGCAGTCCGTCAACGAGCTCGTCGCCATGAAGAAGGTGCTCGAGGGCCGCAGCATCCCCTACCCACCCGTCACGGTAATGCCCCCCATCTGCCACAACATGTCGTGCACGAACACGATCAACTGCCAGCTCTTCGATTGCGACGAGTGCTACCTGTGGCGAGGATTCACCCGGAAGTACTGCGTGGTATGGACCTAATCGCGGCTTATAGGATGTGCTCCAGCGCCATCAGGCCGGATCGAGTCCCGTCGGAGGCATGCCGCTACCGGTGCCGCTGCCACCGACGGCTGGGGGCGAGCTCTTTTGCCTCGGCATGGTCTGCACCACCACGCTGGCGTGCGAGATGTTTGGGTGCGAAGTCTGCCGGTACGTCGACGAGTACCCGAGGAGGTACTGCATGTGAGCGGCTATCTTCAGGGGCGTGCGGTTGCTGTTGCGCACCTGTGTCAACGGGGTTGATGTGTTGTGGACTTGGCGGTTCCAGCATGGTGACGGTGCAGAAAGGCTCGGCGTAGATAGTCGCTCTTCGAGTGCCACCAAGAGTTTTGCTATCACTTGCAGCTTCCCAGACCGTGATCATCACCGTGATGTGCTCTTCCTTGCCAAATGCGCATCTCGCTCACTACTTCCAAAATTCCTGGCCGGCGTCTAAGCGT
The DNA here is from genome assembly GCA_005059865.1 of Friedmanniomyces simplex. Taxonomy (NCBI): domain Eukaryota; kingdom Fungi; phylum Ascomycota; class Dothideomycetes; order Mycosphaerellales; family Teratosphaeriaceae; genus Friedmanniomyces; species Friedmanniomyces simplex. Next base: position 47,587 of record NAJQ01000066.1, read on the forward strand.
ATGTCGAGGTTACATCGGCATCCATACCGTGATCGAGACTTTGGCTCGTTGATGGTACGCCGAGATGGACGCCAGAGAGGGCTCAGACCTGACGCTGCTATGGAGCGAGGTGGACATGGTCGACATCGCAACAGTTGGGGGAAGGTTCTTGCACGATCTGGAGGCCAGCGATGAGTGTTGGGAGTACATTCAAGTACCACAGCTTTAACTCGCCGTGTCGCGAAGGCGATGCAACCCACCCCCGAGATCACGCATACTCGCCCAACGGACCATACACCTCACTCCGCACCCGCACCCAGCGTATCCCACCTATCAACGAGGGGGCCACGTATGGTCAGGCGAAGAGGGCAGTGGATGGGACAGCCTCGAATTGTTGAGCGAAGAAACAGATGTGGCGAGTGGCTTACTAGAGCATGTGTGGTGGATTGTGTGCTCACGGTATATGGCTCTAGGTGTATAGCTCTAGATACTGACCATCTTAACCAACTTGCTCGGCTCGCCGCCCTTTTCTCCCGTGTCCTTTTGGTGTGCCAGGGCCAAGTTAAGTTCGCAGTCCGCGCCGTACCAGTCGTCGCGGTAATCAGCTGCCTCTTGACTCCCGCTGAGGGTGTCACTCATGTTTGCGATACGGGTGAAAGTAGCAAGCCTCACGGCTTCTTCGGCCTCACCAACCAGGCAAACCTCCCCTCCGGCCTATCACTCCACTTCCCAGGACTCCGGACAACGACGTCCTTGACGAACACGTAGCCATGCTTCTCGTACAGTCCCTTGCCGTAGACGCTGCTCTCCACCACCGCCGCCACGCCCATCTCATCGGCTCTTTGCGTTCCCCATTTCACCAGTTCGCCCCCGACACCTTTCCGCTGGTACTTGGGATCGATCGTGCAGATGTCGAGAGAGACCAGATTGCCACCGTGCTCACGGATCGCGTCGTTACGCTCCTTGATGAAGAGCTCGGAGATAGCGGTCGAGTACGCCAAGTCGTCCCCTTGATCCCAGTAGTTGGCTATAGCCTTCGGCGTCACCGAGTCGCTGTTCTTCTTGTCGAAGATGTTCCACTTAGCCATGCCCATGATAGTCCCCGTCTCGGAGTCCACAGCTTTCATGTATTTGGTGGTCGGATCCGTCCGTCGGGTCTCTCGCATCCGCTCCGCGCCCTGCTTGCGCCCGGCTTCCTCCCAATGCTTCGGCCAGAAGACGTCCCAGAAGTGTTCTTCTCGGGCGAACGCGAGGGAGCAGATCTCGAAGATGCGCTCCATGTCCGCGTCTACGGCCTCGAGGACTTGAACCGGCATGGCGTGGAGTTTTGGTGGAGTGAGTGTGCGGGAACGGACGTTGCAAGGGAAGACAATCGAGATGTACGATCAGCGCATCTTTGTAGTCTTGGCCGCCGCGTTGTTCGTTTCGGGCCAACAGAATAGAAATACCTAGTGCTGAGGTGCGGGCTGCCCAACCGGTTCAGGCTAGATCTACGGCGTTCGGCGCGGTGAATGCTCGATATCGCGACTCCTTCCAACCTGAAACTCAGACGCCATGTTGATTGACGAGGCGGATGGCAGCTCCATCCCACTGAGGGCGGTGAGTGGGATACTCGCGATGTTTGCATCGGGAGGCCAAGATGGTTCACGAAGAAATACTTTGTCAGCCGTTTCGCCGATCTACGCGAGTGAACTAGATGACTCATTCTGAGCCAGCTTGACGGCCACACAAAAGAGGTACAGTAGCCGCATTGTGATCTTGATCTTCTTTCATTCTTACTCACCGTCACGACACACACACACACCCACGACAGCATATTCTTGAATACCCTCCGGCCTCGTAAGAGGCCTTATCCAACTTGCAGAGATGGACGCCGCAGGATCAGCATCAAGCGTCGGCAGGCAACTGTTCGTACCTGCCTTCCTCTGCGGAAGACTGGGTCTTGCACGACCCGGAATTCTGTGCTGAGCATTTTGATTCATCTGCGTTTTGTGGGGTGGAGTTGACGGCCGCACCTACGTTTGATTTGGATTGGCTTGACGGGATGGGAAGGGTGGGCGGGACTACTGGGATGGACGATATGGCGGCGTTGCGGACGGTGCAGGCTTTCCCTGCCTTTTCTACTACTGCGACCTTTGCGACTGCGACGAGTACCGATACCACGTTCTCTGCTGTGAATCACACCTCCGAAGCTGCCTCTACCACAGTACCAGCTACAGACGAACCCGCCACAACAGCGTCCGGCCCACCTTCAGCACCCAAGTCTACCCCTCGCTCATCAAAGCGTTCACTCAGCCCCTCGGACCCAGAAAACCGCCACCACAAACGTCAACGCAACACCGAGGCCGCTCGCCGGTACCGCCAACGGAAAGTCGACCGTGTTGCTGAGCTCGAAGAGGCTTTGGCCGTGGTGATGAGGGAGAGGGAGGAGTTGAGGTTGAAGCTTGCGAAAGCCGAGGGGGAGGTTGGTGTGTTGCGTGGGCTTGTTGGTGGGAGGTAGGGGTAGGTGTGGCGTCCAGAGACCGGGTTTACTGTTTTGTCTTTGGTTGGTCAGTTGGTTCTGTTGATCATTGCAGGAATGCTTGGGCGGGTTAAAAGGGGCGATCGGTCAGGCGATGTCGGTTCATAGTAGTCATTGAGAGGTACCTTCGGGCTCTTGTACCTCATGCGTCTGTTTCATTTCGGCAAAAAGGTCGTCATCATGTTGTGGGAACGGGAGGAGGAGTGGAGCTGAACACTTACTGGTCGCTGTTGGATGAACAGCGAGGAATGACTACGTGCACCTGTAGCCGATCTATATACTATGGTCAAGTGAGGGAGTGTGGCACACGAGCTGTCATCGGCTCTCAGATGGACACAGAGTGAGTCACTTCGAGGCATACCGCGTGCCTTCCCGATTGGGACGAATATCGTGATCATCTCTGGTCTAATCGGTAGCGGATCGAACAGGACGCCGCGAGAGGAACAGATCACGGGTTTGCGCTGATGAGAAATACCACTATGCTCTGTTTGACATGGGAGAATCATGCTCGGGCGCTGAGGGGAAGTCACGGACGTACTACGTAGCGTCGAGAACTTGTACTGCCGCTTTCAGTTGAGGACATGTTGATGACCACCGTTCAGTATGCAGAAGCAAGATGCCCGAGGGACAGCGACTAGTCCTTGTCGCGTGATGATTCCGATTTTCTGTTCGATCGCTATCGAGTGTACGATGTACTCGCTGCCGCTCGTTACGACCGTACGGTCCCGTTCAGAACCTCTGATCGGGAGCAGTCCGGGTTGATTCCACAATCGCACTTTTCGCCTGAGCTGAGCTGACTCGCTCGAGGTTTGGATCACAGCGGTCTGTTACATGTACCTTCTGTTTCTGATGGCTCGGATGCTGATGCTTCCGGCGCTGACGTCCGTCAATCAATCAGTAAAGCTATATAGAAGGCTGCGGTGAACTTGGAGGTAGGAAACTGTAGTGTCAGTTCTGCGCTATAGGTCCACGATCTCGGCGTCTTCTAGCTCGAGATAATGAGGATGGACATGGAGTGAAAGTGAATGGAGAACTGGGGAACGGGCGGGACCGGAGCCGGAGCCGGAGCGAAATGTCACTCCGATGCCGACGCCGAGGACCGTCATGGCAAAGACATCGACATGAAGATAGAGACTTTGACTAATCCGCTCACTTCGAATCGACGGGAATACCCAGCGCGTGCAAGGTGAATATGAAGCACGTTACGGACACGACGACAATGCGCGTATAGCGGCACACGTCTCCCCAGCGACGGCATATCCTAAGCCACACACAGCCAGCACCTTCCTAATCGCGTGCCACAATTATGGACGCTCCTCCTCGACCACCGCACGCCATGGGCGCCCCACCCCCACCACCACCACCACCACCACCGCACGCGATGCCAAGCTACGCCGTATACCCCCCTCCCACCCGCTCCCCCAACTTCGCCGACATCGCGCACCAACAAGCCACGCAATGGTATCCCCCTCCCGCGAACGCAGACCCGGGGTACGACTTCGACGACGCCGGGGGGGCCTCACCCACCCAAGACGACCTCGCCAACGATGACCCCTCCCCTGAAGGTCGGGAGGCCAAGCGTCGCCGGATCGCCCGCGCTTGCGACATGTGCCGCAAGAAGAAAATCAAGTGCGATGGCCAAGCCCCGAAGTGTTCGCACTGCCT
>NAJQ01000066.1:51771-67824 GCA_005059865.1 Friedmanniomyces simplex
CGAGCATCTCCATGCCCCCCCCCCCCCAACCAATGCCTAGATATGGGACGGGCCCCAACGTCGATTGTCGCAACTCGCCGCTGGCTGACCTGGTCGAAAGTCGCCACGAGGTTGTTGATCATGCTCGCTCGTTGGAGACTTGAGAACACGTGACGAGTTCGAGATGAAGAAGGTGCCTGATGAGGGGAGTGAAAGTGAATGGAGATCGGGCGGGACCGGAGCCGGAGCCGGAGCGGAAAATGTCACTCCGATGCCGACGCCGAGGAACGTCATGGCAAAGACATCGACATGAAGATAGAGACTTTGACTAATCCGCTCACTTCAAATCGACGGGAATACCCAGCGCGTGCAAGGTAAATATGAACGACGTTACGGACACGACGACAATGCGCGTATAGTGGCACACGTCCACCCAGCAACGGCATAGCCCAGCCACGCACAGCCAGCACCTTCCTAATCGCGTGCACAATGGACGCTCCTCCTCGACCACCGCACACCATGGGCGCCCCACCCCCACCAGCAGCACCACCGCACCCGATGTCAAGCTACCCCGTATACCCCCCTCCCACCCGCTCCCCCAACTTCGCCGACATCGCGCACCAACAAGCCACGCAATGGTATCCCCCTCCCGCGAACGCAGACCCGGGGTACGACTTCGACGACGCCGGGGGGGCCTCCCCCACCCAAGACGACCTCGCCAACGATGATCCCTCCCCTGAAGGTCGGGAGGCCAAGCGTCGCCGGATCGCCCGCGCTTGCGACATGTGCCGTAAGAAGAAAATCAAGTGCGATGGCCAAGCCCCGAAGTGTTCGCACTGCCTGAACTACAAGACGGAGTGCATCTTCACTACGGTGGAGAAGAAGCGGGCGCCGCCGAAGGGGGCCAAGTATATCGAGGGCTTGGAGAATCGGTTGGGGCGAATGGAGAATTTGCTGAGGCTGAGTGGGCTGATAGGGGAGGAAGCTGGAGGGAGAGGAGAGGACTTGGGCATGTTGGAGCAGAGGTTGTTGGTTGAGAGGCAGGGTGGAAGTGGGAGTCCGGGGCAGGTGGTGGGGATGGGACAAGATGGTGCGGCGAGGAGCGGGGCGCAGCAGGAGCGGAGTTCGACGTCTGCGAATGGGACTCCGCAAGAGTATCAACAGCAGGTCATCAGTCCCACGCCTGCTGCTCTCAACGGTGCGCACGCAACGAGCCGCTCCACGGACTCGCCTCGATCTGCTACCGCTCCTGGCGCTGCCACTACCGGCCGACAACAACAGCAGCAGTCACAACCTCAAAAAGACCCCTTCAAGCGCACACCTCAAGAAGTTGACGCGCTCGCCGACCAGATGTGTTCCCTCATCACCAACAACTGCGGCGAGACGCGTTACATTGGCTCCTCATCCGGGTTCTCCATCTTCTCGCCCAAAGGTATTCAGTGGGTAAATGAGAAGACCGGCGACGCATCCTTCCAATCCATGATCGCCAATGCCACCACGGACTCGACTTCTCAACCGGGAGGCACTGGGTGGGATCACTGGAAGCCCGAGGTGTTTAACGACCTCTTCGAACGGAAGGTCTTCAAACCTTTGCCTCCTCGGCGGGAATGCGAGGCGCTGTTGAGGGACTACTTTGAGCATTTTAACCAGATGTTTCCGCTCTTCCATGAGCCGACGTTCATGCATTTGGTGGACAAGCATTACTCTCTCGAACCGTATGAGGGGAGTGGGTGGTGGGCGAGTTTGAACGTGGCGTTGGCTATTGCGCATCGGCTGCGGGTCATGAGTAATGTGGTGGGCCAGGAGGAGGACGATCACGCATGGGGATATCTGAAGAATGCTATGGCTGTTATGACGGAGTTGACGATGCGAAATACGGACCTCTTGTCCGTTCAAGCCCTACTGGGGATGGCTTTGTTCTTGCAAGGCACGCCGAACCCGCAGCCGTCTTTCTTCCTCGTTGCGGCGGCGATACGACTCGCGCATAGTATTGGATTGCACAAGAGGGGTAGTGGATTTAATCTCAATGCGGTGGAGAGTGAACAGCGCAAGCGCGTCTTCTGGATCGCCTACCTGCTCGATAAGGATATCTGTCTGCGCTCCGGACGCCCTCCCAGCCAAGACGACGATGACATGAACGTGGAGTTGCCGTCCGAAGACCCGCCGGATAATGTCGGGAATGTGCCGCTTGCGTCCCCGACCGGTCCTACTATAAACGGCCACGACAACAAGAGCAACGGTGCAGCGCCGCCGCAGCAGCAACGAGACGGCGCGAAAGAGGAAGAAGGCGGCCAGCGCAAAGCCATGAACCTTTTCCGCCTGATGTGCACTTTCGCCCAGATCCAGAGCAGAGTGTACAAGCATCTCTACTCCGTCCGCGCCTCGCGACAATCCGACGGCGAATTGCTCAACACCATCGGCGCGCTGGACTCCGAGCTCGAAGCGTGGAAGGATTCCATCCCGCTGGATTTCCGCCCCGAGCACTCGATCAACGCCGCGCATACGCCCTTGATATTGCATGTGGTGTGCTTGCACTTTGCGTATTACAATTGCCTCACGACGATCCATCGGATGTCAGTGCATCATGGGTACTGGACGAATCGGCTGAGCGAGTATGCAGCCAGCGGGTTGAATGCACGGCCGTTGAACCCGAGGGTGTTTATGAGTGCGGCGTTGTGCGTGAATGCGGCGCGGACGAGTATTGGGTTGGTGCGGTATATTCCGCAGGGAGATTATGCTTGTGTTTGGTAAGTCTTCGCATTCCCACTCGTGTTTGCCGGAATGTCTGGAGGATGCCTATTGACAAGTGACTCTTTTGCAGGCTCGTGCTCTACTACCCGGTCTCGGCGCTGGTGACGCTCTTCGCCAATATCCTACAGAACCCGCAGGACGCTCGGGCAAGAAGCGATCTGAAACTCATGTCCTCCGTCGTCTCTTTCCTCACCATGCTGGAGCGGGACGTAAACGAAGCGAACGGCAACGTCCGCCGTATGCTCTCTGTCTGTGCGGAGTTCGAACGAATAGCGCGCGTCGTGCTCGACAAAGCGGAACGAGACTTACGTTCCGGTCGTGGGAAACGCAAGGTCCCTGGATCCGGTCTGACGGAACGAGAGCGGCAGAAGGAAATGCGAGATCGAGGAGAAGTGGAGAAGGCTATTGCCGAAGGGTTGGAGGAGGGCAAGACGTTGGAGCAAATGCAGGTCGAGACTCAGGCGCCTTATCGGCGGCCGGTGCAGACGCCGAGTCTGCGGGCGAGCATTGCGGGGAGTGCGCAGGGGAGCAGTGGGGCGAGCCCGGCGAGTTGGGGTGGGAGTCAGCATTCAGGCGGGGTTGGGGAGTATGGGCGGAGCCCGATGGCTAGGCAGATGATGGGAGTGGATGGGGAGGTGGTCGGGTTCCCACAGCAGGGCTCGTATCTGCAACAGCAACAACGGCAGCCGCAGCAGCAACAACACCGTCAGACCAGCAATCCCAGCACGCTGCAGCAGGACCAGCACTTCCCTTTCATCCTGGGCTTGACGAACGGCAGGAGTGTCGACTTCAACACCAACTCTCGCTCGCCTGCCCCACCACCAGCGAACTTCTCACAACCCCAACAAGCTCTGACAGACGGCTACAACAACCCCTCCGTCACCGGTTTCTCGCCCTCCAACCCGCCGCTCTCGGACCCACTCATGATTGGCGATATGGGCGAGATAGGCGGGGGAGGTGGCGGACTCGGCGCTAATGGGAACGTCAACACCGGTGGAGGTAATGGGTTTATGGGCGGGTTGGGCGGCGCCGCCGGGTCGTTCCAGCAGCCGTTTGTGCCGCAGGATCTGTGGCAGATGCCTATGACGCTTGAGTGGGATTGGGCGGAAGGGCTGGGGTTGGGGAGTTTTACTCCTGGGGGAATGTTTGAGGGTGGTGGTGGAAATGGGTTTATGGGTGGGCAGTAAATGCCAGCTGCGATGGGAATGGTCGTGAGGGGCGGGAGATAAACTCTGTACGATCTTGACGATGCTTATGGTTGCGATGATGGGATAGATGCGTGTGGACTGAAGGTGAGAGTGGTATATGGCTGCCATTTCGGGACACTGGGTGAACGGAAGCTCTGCTCTTATGGGGCTTGTCATCTACGATATTGACAGCAGCCTCAGGCACACCGACCTCGCCCTTTGAATACATGTACTACTTCGCCAACTGTCACTCCTGACTCAGCCCTGCCCAGACGTCTACTGTTCTCGTCGAACTCCATGTTTTTACCCTAACGGGATGCCATGGCACGCAATTGGGGCATTCATGACTGGCGGCCTGACCCGGACTGATCAGGAACAATGAGGACCGCCTGAGCTCAGCTCAGCTCACTCCTCCCGACTATAGTATGGTACTTTTGCGTTCGCAGCGTCCTGGGCTCCAGTACCTCTGTGCTCGCTTGTACCTCCTCATCGATCTTGGGCAACGCCGTAAATGCCATGGGGACGATGAATTTGCTGGGCATACCGGCGAATGTTATCAGTGGGTTCATTGACTGTACGAGTCTTGTGTAGTAGGGGGAGATTGGAAGAGGGGGTGTGCGATGCTTGCTGTTGCTTCGGGACAGCGTGGCGTTGGGGATCAAAGGAGCATGATGCAGATCGGAATATGACCTAGAGCACGAGCGATTATGATAGAATGAGTAGTAGATAATGTCACTCTTTGCAGTCTCACGCTAGACGTACAGCCAGAAATGTCGTGCGCAAGCTGCCCGTCCAACCTGCACGCTTACGACGACCCATTGTTGACCCAACCGCAGCTTCCCGACACATCCGCACTCGCCCCACTCGTCTCCTTTGTGTCCGGGGGGTTGAGCGCAGTCGCTGTAGATCTGATGTCGACTGGCGTCGCTTGTAGATCAGCATCAGCAGTGGACACCGTTCTAAGCGCTGTGACGCTCCCTGTGATCGAGACACTCGACGCACTCGTCGAAGTACTGTCCACCGCTGACTGACTGGCAGCCGCCATGGTCGAACCGACTCCCACTTGCGTGAATGGGGTTGTCAGTGCTGCGTAATCACCGAGTGAATGATCCGGGGACGTCGCAGGAGCGGAGACAGCGGCCGCTACCCACACAGTCTCGTAGACGGTGACGGTCACTTGTGCTATTGAAGCTAGATTCGATGAAGCCAAAGGTGTGGTGGTTGGGAGCGGTGAGGAAGTGAGTGCCACGGAAGGCGAGCTTGTTCCGAGTAAAGACGTACCGTTCGGTGCCAGCATCGATAAGGATGGAGGGCTGCTGATTGTTTGTTGGTCTGCCGTAAGCGCCAGGGACAAGTTTGCCGAAATGGATGTTGGCACGGTCGGGGAGGTAGAGCTGTTGGTACTGCTGTTACTACTAGATGCCACCGGAAAACCTGTCGGAAGAGACGAAGCCAGGGTCGACGTCACAGAGAAGTTGCTGGACGTTAGTGGAGATGAGCTGGCAGGCGTCAAAGATGTGTCGTTGGGTGGCAGGAGCGAAGTAGGTGCCGCCTCCATCGTCGCGGTTGTGCCGCTGCTGGTCAGCTCATTTGTGGCCGGACTCGGGAACGTGAGGTGCGCAGACTGTCCCGATGCAGTCGTTGTGCTCGAGATGTTGCCAGCCGATGTCGCAGTGCCACTCAAAGAGTCACTGGAAGGCAACGATACCGAGACAGAAAAACTGCTGAACGCTGCTATAGGCAAGCTCGTAGACACCGAGGACGTATCGTTGAGCGTCGTCGCACTTGACACGGTAGCAACTGTCGCTGAGTCTGAGCTGACGCTGATGCTAGTTGTCTGCTGGCTAGGTGTTTGAGAGGGAGATGTTGTGTTGGAAGCACCTGCGTTCGCGACAGTGGAAGCGGCACTGGTGTCCATGGATGCGACGCTACTCATAAGACTCGGTGCTGGCGAGGGCGAAGCAAAAAGACTAGTGACCGTCACTAGACCTGCCGTTGAACCAAAGTCGATGTTGCTGGCCTGGGATGATGCGACGGCTGCAGTGGTCTGGTTAAGAACATCGCTTGAGATGCTGGCCGGCGGAGTCGGTGGTGCCGAGAAGGTCGAGCCGGGCGGGTTACTGCTACCACCTACGCCTGTCTCGCTGGGAGATGGGGTAGATGTCGATGACGAAACGGCGGGTACTGGTGTGGCAGCGCTACAGATCAGGCTCTCGATCGCCTCGCCGTCTAGGCCTGCCGCGTCTACTGTGCTCGGATCAAAGCCAACACAAGTCTGCGCATCGAGATTGCTGTTCTGAGTCTGTTGCAAGCTCTGGAGAGCAGTAAACACGAGATCCAGGTCAGTCCCTGCTGCATTGAGGTCCGGGAACACGACAATGCCGATCGCGGCCTCGCATCTGGAGGCATCGTTAGTCCGCTCAAAGCTGCTATGTAGGATGAAGTGAACCATGGAACGTACATCAGCTGCTCGACTAGTGCTGGGTCATATGTAGCACCGTCCCACTCGCTCGTAGAGTTGGGCTGATCGCAGACTGTAGTGGCATTGCCGGCTTGCAAGATGCTCACGGCGTAGCGGGCGGCGTTGACTTGTTGAATGTCTTGCTGGATATCTGATGCAGCCTGTCTTCTCAAGCTGCTCGAGCGAGCGGGAACTGCGTCACCAAGAAGCGAGAGCATCGTGGAGGTCAACAATAAGTGCATCGTGGGAAGCGGTTCAAGGTCACAGCCTGCCGTTTTCAGACTTGGAGGCGTTCGCCACCTCTTGTACGGAGGAGAGAGCTCAAACAAGGACAAGCAAGGAGATAGATGAAGACGGACTGTACCACCTTGGAACCCATCTTTGTGTCGTTTGACCACTCCCTGCCGTGTGTTTGCCTTGTGTGCGGGCGTCGGGTACCGGCGTATCTTTGTTGAAGGGCGGGTAATCCGTCGGCGCCCGATCGCGACATCTTCGTACCAGAGCTGCGGTATCTCTCATAGCTACCTCGGCGTTGGAGCCACTGGGGTTACCACTGAGATGGTGAACAAGAAGAAGATGCAGAAGCAAGGAGATGTTGAACTTCACAGTAGGACGACCGGGCTGCCGCGGGCCGACAAGCGCCAGGCTAGGCCAAGCTTGTCACCCACGTGCAACGTTGACGATGGGCAGCGAACATCACTCAACATCGAGCATCAGAGTACCTGGAAGCATCAAACAGCAGTTGTCTTTACCAGTTTTCAAGCAAGTATCAGTCCAGTAGGGGCCACTTTTATCTAGACGCCAGGTCGGGAGAAGCCTCGCCTTCAGGATCCGCCAAGGTAGCAGTCCCTATCTCCCACCATGGACGCACTACGCAAGGCATCCGGGCAGCTCCAGAGCTATCTGCCCTCGCTGGAGCTAAATCAAGAACACCACCGACGGATCAACGAGCAGATCGGAGAGCAGCTGTCAGTGGACGAGGTCCTGCAGCATCCCGAATTCCCACACGTGAATTGGGACCTCAAACCTGATCGTAAGGAGCGTATAGACGTTGCGGCTGGCAGAGGTGGGCCGTTCAAGCTCAGCTATGAGCTGCACGGTCATGGGGTGAAGAAGATTATTGTTCGTTATCTCGTCATCGCATTGGTACTCGATATCGGCTGACGTCGAATTCAGTGGATTATGGGCCTTGGCGGCTACATGAAAACCTGGCAACGGCAAACGAAGGACTTCGGTCACACCGAGGGCAACAAGTATAGCAGCCTGGTCTTCGACAATCGAGGCATCGGCGAGAGCGATAAGCCGCTTCTCCGATACACTACTTTCGAAATGGCCAGAGATGTCGTGGAGCTACTCAACCACGTGGGCTGGACGGAGGAGCGGAGCGTACATGTCGTGGGCATCAGTATGGGTGGTATGATTGCCCAAGAATTGGTGAGTCTAACCAGTCAGTATCTTCCGGCGACAGAGATGCTGACTGACGCGCTCCCAGGCTCTTCAAATCCCCACCCGCATCTGCAGCCTCAACTTCATCTCCACCGCGTCCCGCATCGTCCGCACACTCCCGTACCTGGAGAACATCCGCAACCGTATCAACCTCATGTGGCCCAAAGCGCTCGGCGATCAAATCAGCAAAGTGAAAGCCGACTGCTACTCGGCCCAGTGGCTTAAGAAGCCCGACGAGACCGAGTCGGTTGTCAAACCCTTTCCGACGAACGGTGATCGTTTCGCTGCCGGTGAACTGACGAAGCGGATGACACCTGGTGCGTTCACGCGGCAAGGGTTTCTGTGTCAATTGTATGCCGCGGGGTTCCATCACAAGTCTGCTGCGCAGTTGAAGAACTTGGCTGATGCGGTGGGGAGAGAGAGAATCATGGTGCTGCATGGTACGGAGGATCATATGATTGATTTTGTGCACGGGAAGATGTTGCTTGCCGAGCTGGGTGGGGAGGAGAGTGGTGTGACGAGGAGTTTCCATGATGGCATGGGCCATGTGGCGCCCTTTGAGATAAGGCAGAAGTTCAAGACCATCATTGCGGAGCGGATAGAGAAGACGGAGAGGATGGGGAAGTAGTGGCTGACTCGCTGAAGCTCAATCCGGTTCAGGGGCAGCTTAAGAGATACCCTCACGAACTCTAGATATAGCAAGATCGGACTGCATGACGGCACTGGCCGCCAACGCGATTTGTGTGGTATCGCCTCAGGCGGCATGAACAACTGATCAGTGGTCGAGGTCGTCGATGTGGATGCTGCGTGGCTTGTTACATTACAAACCGCTAACGTCCTTGAAATCAAGCTAGGTATCAAGGCCATCGGGCTATCGCTAGAGGATGCCCGCGATCTACGAGCGTTTCCTCCTTCCAGCGCGGTGGTGATTTCGTGTCGGCGAGGCTCGGAAGGCCATCGGCAAAGCACTGCGGTCAACGCTGGCTGCTTTCATGACCTGAGCTGCCAGACGGACTGAGAAGACAGACCGCTCTTGTCAAGCATTGATGCGAGCGTTTGCTGACCAGTTGAGACAACAATTTCGATCTGGACGTCCAGACGGACCGCACATCCCGTTGCGCTCGACGCAAAGCCACTCGTCATCTTCCCTCTCCCATTGCAGAACAGCAGTCGGCTCCCTTTCCAGGCCTTAATCGAGTCCATTCAGTCGAAAGAAAACGTAGACAGTGCCCGCTCCCCTTTCCTCGTATACTTCCGAGAAAAGGTTGAGGACTTCTAGGCCGAAGTTCGGCATGGCTTTGAGAGGCTTTCTCCGGCTGTCGATGAATTGCTGAAGACACCATGCGGTGAGCATGCCGTCAATAGTCACGCGGAAGGAGGGGGTCGTGTAGTCCGTGGCCACCGTATCGAAGTTCTGGGCGTTGCAGTGGTCTTGCAGCATCGTGAGGGTGCGGGACTCGATGTGTTTCCGAGCAACGGCCGTACGATAGTCGGTCTCCTGCTTGTCTCTGGGTGTCTTTAGGCTGCCTTGATCTTGGGAGCGTCCGCCGTGTTCCTAAAGTTGCTTGGCTGATCATGGTCGTGTTTATGGTGCAATATGAGCGGCATGGATGCGAGGTCGGTACGGCCTGGCCCGACGCTAGTCCGGTATTTCTTCGTCCGGTACTCCGCTGTCTTGACCGGAGACTCGTTCCACCACCTGCAGGTTTAACCATCCGGTCAAGAGCGAAGTATCTCCGCGTGTGTTGCGCCGCGTACCACGTAGTCAGTACCGTTAGCGTGATCGCTTGAGCAGAATAGGAAGGTGAGGGAGGCAGCAGCTCATTAGCACTGAGGCAGCACACTCCCACGCAGGTAGGAGGCACTGTCATACAGCAAAACCAAGCAGTCAAGGCATCTCCCATATCTTCCCTTCATGTCTTGAAACGCATCTTCTCTCCTCCCTTTGAATCCAACAAGATTCCGAACCGTGCTTAATCCGCAATGACTAAAGCGATGCCAACAGCGAGCTGTGAGGTGGTCGACGGCGAAGCAGGCGGCGAATCCGCGCCAACAGAGCACTGTGTGTTCTCGGCCCCTATGGAAGCGTTCGAGGGAATCAGGCGAACAGCACAGTACGCAGAGGATCCAATCAGCTACCTGCAAAACACTCTCGGGATGGAGACCTTCGAGAGTCGCAAATCTATGCTCTCGTTGCCGGAAACGGTCGATATGGACCGCTACGGTACTGGAGAGCACAGGCAGCACTTTGAGCAGCATATAGCGAAGCTTCTGGGAAAGCAACACGGGCTGTTCTTCATCACCGGCATACAGGCGCAGCTAGCGGCTCTGAAGACTCATGCGGAGCGAGCTGGCAAGACCAAGTTGGCATGGCACGTGTCGTCTCATCTTGAGTTCGCTGAAGCAAGATCCTTCGAAGAGTTGTATGGCCTGGAGCGACTATTGCTAGGCAGTAACCCGGAAGCACTGCCTACCGTCGACGAGATCAAAGAGGTCCTCAGTTTGCCGAAGGAGGAACGGCCGGCGACTATACTGATCGAGGTCCCGAACCGCGTCCTTGGGTGCAAGACCTACACGGTTGCGGACCTCGAAAGCATATCTTCTGCTTGCCGAGAAGCAGCTGTAGCCTTCCATATGGATGGTGCTCGCATATGGGAGATCGAACCCTACTATCAGGCCACGGCTGGCAAGTCGTTCGTGGACATTGCCGCGCTCTTCGATACCGCGTACGTCAGCTTTTACAAAGGCCTCGGCGGTGTTTCTGGAGCCATGCTGGTGAGCAACGACGAGAGCCTTATCGACGAAGCAAGACTTTGGCAGCAGAGAGCGGGCGGGAAGGCATTTACGCTGGGCTATGAGGTGATTGACGACGAGAGAGGCTTCAATGAGAATATTGGAACTTTTGCCAGGAAGCGTGACAAGATGATTGAGGTGATTGACGCCGTGAAGGCTGCGACTGCTGAGTACAAGGCCATGGACGGAAGCACGATCGTGAACTTCCTACCCGAGAAGCCTACATGCTGTCAGACTCATACTGTTTTCGAAGGCTATACGGTCGAGCAGTTGGTCGAAGCGCGAGATAGGGTGAAGGCCAAGACGAATGTAAGCGTGTTTTACCGCGTACGACCCAAGGAGAACATGGAGGCAGCTGGGAAGAAGATCCACGCAGAAGACGGTCAAGCAGACATGGAGGCAGTCGACGGCAAGCGACACTTCGTGGAGTGGATGATCATGAGCGTGACGGAGAACATCGAGACGCAGGTGTTTGTGGACGCGTATGCGGAATTGTGCAAGGAGCTTATTGGCAAGGCGTCGTAAGGGCTGCGTGTCGACTTCCGGGTCGTAGCCTCAAGGACATCAAAGTGCGGCTATGAAGCCACGGCGATTCTTGTTTTGCAGTGTTTTGCACGCAATTCACCTGCATATCGTAAGAGAACGTAGAGTACATGTAGTGGGCGAGTGAAGGGTACCCAGAAAAGCGGGGCAATTTCCGTCCCGTCTCATCTGGCAACGCCAAGGAGCGCCACCACAACAAGGTACTTGTAAACAACCATATACATGTACTTGAGCTTCACACATCAGACTAGATCACGAAATCACTCGTGTACGGAAACAAACTATGGATCAGCAATCCCTCCTGACGCCCACGACATGCTTCACCATCGCTTGCGTCGCTTTCTCAGTCCTCGCCGTCTCGACCGTATGGCGAAGTCAACAAGCATCGCAGATACCAGCAACTAAACAACATAAACCAAGTACTACGACCTCCCGGCCTCAACTAAACTCACTAAGGCGACGAAGAGCGGTCGACAGCTTGTACGTCGACGATGGGGATTCGCTTGGATCACAGACCGGCCACTGGACGACGCAGTCTCCCGCGGTGATGATCGATGATCTAATACGGACTTGCGCTCGTGTGTCGTCAAGGCTGCGGGACTACAGGCAACTTGAACTTCCCACGGCGCGCTCGGCACGCTCAGCTTTGCTGCAAGAGCTTTCTTTACTCACTGCAGCGCTGTATCGATTACAGCAAGTCGCATCCTCGAATGGCGTGCTTTTCCTACCGGACGGTAGCCAGACAGCCTGCTTCAAGACGAATGCCGGCAGTATCTCCGACTTGCTGGGTTTGCTCGATGTCAGGGAGGAGGATGGAAACCTCTGCTGCGCGGACGCTTTACCGCCACTACGCACGCAGAGAGCCGCTTTGCAGCCATTCATTACCAGTCTCGCTTCTCAACCGCCTACGCCTCCTACCGAGACCGATATCGCCCAAGCCTTAAACGGCTCGTCATATTCTCGACAAGCTGTCATCCGCCCGGACACGCTGTCCAGAAATGCTTCGGTCTCCTCATACGCGCCAGACTACTCGTCGTGTACAGGTCTTACTCCTGCTGCAGTCGAGTCTCGAAGCTGGCT
Source organism: Friedmanniomyces simplex (assembly GCA_005059865.1). Taxonomy (NCBI): domain Eukaryota; kingdom Fungi; phylum Ascomycota; class Dothideomycetes; order Mycosphaerellales; family Teratosphaeriaceae; genus Friedmanniomyces; species Friedmanniomyces simplex. The sequence continues at coordinate 64,012 of NAJQ01000066.1, forward strand.
GGAACCGCCTCCCGAATACAGTCCGCCTTCTGACGCAGTAATGGCCGCAGCGGCGGAGAAGCTAGATGGCAAGTCAAAGGAAGCGACTCCACCCGACTCGCAGCACGAGGCTGAAGACGAAGTCTTCGACACAGACGCCTTGTACAGCGCCGTCACAGCCGACAACGACCAACTCGGCGATGACCTCCTAACCCACGGAGCCGATCCGGACGAAGCGATCGGCGAACTCCAGCGTACGCCCCTGCACCAAGCAGCACATCTCAATCACACTTCCAGTCTCGCAATCCTTCTGCGGCACGGAGCCTCCATGGCCGTCGAAGACGCCAAAGGCGACACGCCCCTCCACCTCGCAGCCTGGGCCGGCCACTGCGAAGCCCTCTCCGCTCTCCTCGCCCACGGCGCAGACGTCGACTGGCTCAGTGGTCGGGACGGGTATAGTCCGCTTTGGTGCGCCATCAGCGCTTACCATATCGATGCTGCTCGCTTGCTCCTTAAGCATGGCGCGAGAGTTAGCAGACGTTCCGCGTCGGGGAGTGGGCTCCTGCCTCTGCACCAGGCGGCCGTGACGGGGCAGAGTGCTATGTGTGAGCTTTTACTCGAGCGGGGAGCGCAAGTCGATGGGTTGGACGACGAGAGGAGTACCGCGTTGCATTATGCTTCTGCTTGCGGGTCGGGCGCTGCTGTGCAAGTCTTGCTTCGCGGTGGGGCGGATGTCACGTTGAAGCAGCGGCATGGGTTAACGCCGGCGCATTGGGCGAGTCATAAGGGGCATACGGAGGTGCTGGGGTTGTTGTTATCCTATGGTGCACCGGTGGATGCAAGGGCGGAGGAGGGCGCGACGCTGCTGCATCTGGCGGCTAATCGGGGTCATTTGGCGGCTGTGAGGGTGCTGCTTGAGAAGGGGGCGGATCGGGGGGTTGTGGCCGAGGCTTGGGATGGTGGGGAGGGGACGCCGGTGCAGATGGCGAGGGCTAAGGGGCATGGAAGGGTGGCGAGGGTTATTGAGACGTGGCCGAAGGGGCGGTGATGGAATGAACTTGTGTGTGAATACCTGACATCATGTAGAACGACTGTGAAGAGACAAGTACAGAATCGTGCATTTCGTTCGCCACCGGACGCCTACGCTAATCGATGCTTCGCTGTAACAAGTATACACGCTTTCAGAACGACCACGAAGACTGGTACCCCGCTCCCAGTCACATCCCGTAATCATCGCAAAGAACCAACCCTTCCGGGATACAACATCGCAGTCCCCTCCGGTAGCAGCGGTGCCTAATTGCAGCCTGGCGGGCAACAGTCAGCGGCACGGTCCTGAATCCCAGCCACCAGTGGTACATCCAAACCCCATCTCTCCATCACTACAGCCCAGCAGCCACACGTCTTCGCTTCCGCCTCCTAAACCCCCCGACCAAGACCACCGATCAAACACCCCACCAATCTCAGCTCTTCACGCAACTTCACCATCATTCCCTCTTCTTCGGCTGCGCCAAGGCATTCAGTCTCGCGTGACTGATGGTCGTAGTCCCCGTGCCCGGTCTCACATTCCCACGCCCCTGCCCATCTTGCTTACCACCTTTCGCCGCCTTACCCTTGACACCTCCAATCGCGGTCTTGGTGCCCTTTGGCTTCACGCCCAGAGTCGGAAGACGAGTGGTTGATGCTGTGTTGGCAGCAGCAGCGGAAGACTTGGTCGGCGAGTTGTAAGAAGAAGTTCGCGTCTTCTCCGGCGAGGAGTTGGACGTCTTCGCGCGCTTCAGAGGGCGATGCTCGGCCTCATCTTGCTCTTCATCCGCAACGGCCGTCGGGTCGTGGGAGTGGACGTGGCCATTCTCCTTGTTCTCGGCGGCAGTGAGCTCAGCATGCGAATTCTCGAACTCGAACTTCCGCTTCTTGCTCCCCTGCACCGTAGGCGGTGGCGCGACGGCAACAGGCACAACTTGCGGCTCAGCGGAGACGTGGCGGATGCTCGGTCTCCCACCACCACGCCCACCCATACTCCGCATCACACCAGGCGATTTGGACTCCCCGAAGTGTATCGTGCCGTTCCCGTCAGCGCGGAAAGTGAAGTCGCCTGGCGCGATGGTCTGTCTGCGTTTCTGGGGCGAAAGGGGAGACGATCGGTGCTGCGGCATCGTCCGCGGTGGACCAAGATGGCAGGGAAGGGTAATCGACCTCCATCGGCGTGGCCTTACCGTTCCCGGAAGAAACTGCCGTATCTTTGAAGGTGGACGTTGGAGCCTTCGACGATGACGACGGCGTCTCGCTCGATAGAGTCCCCTTGCTCTCATCTCTCGCCTTCGTCGAGTTGCTAAAATCGACCCGCTTCCTCGCGCTTCCCTCCATCATCTCATTGTTATCAAGAACCTGGCGTTCCTTCCGCTTCGGCGGCGTAGCGAAATGCGTGCCCGCCGCGACTTTCGCCGGATCGTCCGAGTACAACCTCTGCGGTGACCTCAGGATGGACTTCATGGGCGAGGCGCGCAGAAGATTGAAGCGACCCATCAATCCCATCGTCTTGCCTGGTGATGCTGTCGCAGGATTCGATGGGAGTGCGATCTTGGATGGCGAGCGCGCCAGGAGTGGGACCGCGGCTTGCTTATCAACCTCGCCGGAGGTTGAGGTGTCAGTGTGATGCTTGGTGAACGCCATCTTGAGAGGCGAGCGGGCGAGTAAAGGCGGTTGAACGGCGCGGGATGATTTGCCCACATTGTCTGATCCCGATTCGCTCGGTTTCTTTAGACGGCGAGGGTTTGAAGGGCGGGCGAGAGAGCAGAGGGCTGCCGCCATCGATCGCCGCGTCGGTGGCTGGTTTGGTGAATAGGGCGCCTTTGGATGGCGAGCGGGCGAGGAGTGGTGTGCTCGGTGCATCGCGATCCTGAGTCTGCTCGACTAAGGCACGCTTCGAGGGGGAGCGCGCGAGAGCCATGGGTGTAGGGATCGCCGTGTGTTTCGTTGACTTGACGCTTGCGGCTCGTGCCAACGACGATTGCGTAGGCGTAGCAATGTGCGACGGATTTGGATTGCTCGGATGCATGCGCAAAGTCTTGTGTTGCTGCGGTGTGCTGGGCTGAGAGCTTGAGCTGTTGTCGGTTGAGCGAGGGCGGGAGGCAGAGGCGTCTTCGACTTCGGTGCGCTTGATGCGCTTAGCTGGGGAAGTCGAATCGCCGACGGATGTTTGATGCAGAGCGCGGGATGATGTTGCCCGTGGGAGATGGCTGCCCGGCTGGGTCAAATTCGGCTTGGATGGGCTGCGCTGCAGTGTCCGCTGAGACGTGAAATGCGTGTCATCGAGCTGAGCCTTTGAAGGGCTGCGCTTCAACGACTTGGTATGCTCGCCCGTGCTGACAGCCACCGTAGTCACCTTCAACGGTCCCGCTGAACGGAATGCCGAAGGGTGCGCAGCAATACTGTCCATCTTCTCAAACCCTCCTTATGCACCTCGCTAAACCTGCCATGCTTCTTGCCCTTCGGCATCGCCATATTTCTCGCCTCAGCGGCCTCCATCTCACTCTCCTGCTTCTTGCTCTCCTCGCTTGCCACCATGTGCTCCCTAATCCGCGCCGCCTCCTCCCGCTTCTCCACCATCAGCCGCTTGGCCTCCGGACTGAGCTCTAGCGAGTGCTCCCGCCGGAACGTGAACTGATATGTCGGCTCTTTGAAATCATGCGCCGGATTCGGCACCCGAGTCGGCGTACCCTGCAGTGTGGCTATCCGACTCGCCTGCTTCGGCGGCTCGGTGTAGGCGCCCATGTTGGAGAAACCAAGGTGCCGGGCCTCCTGCATCGGCTTGGCGGTCGTGCCGTGGTGTTTCTG
>NAJQ01000660.1:0-16514 GCA_005059865.1 Friedmanniomyces simplex
GTCTGCTCTTCCTTCTCTGACTCGTCCATCTCATCATGTGGCAGCTCTGCCTTCTCCGCACCCAACCTTGGCTGTGCAAGCCCAGAGTCCGAGGCTACTGATCCGTTTCTCGAGGACGACATGCTCAAAGAGGACAAGGTTGTCCTATCGCCAGATCTACAGAGCTCACCAACTGCGAAGCGGGCTAAAGTGCACCGAGACATCAAGTGGACTACGCCGATGGACGAGCATCTATGGATGACCTTTCTGCAGTATCTGGGAGATCCGCGGGTGACTCCATTCAAGATGCTCGCCGGTACCCCACCACCGCTCGGCGTCTGTTCACGCGTCGCTTCGAAGGCTAGGCGCACTTGGAGCTCACGCAAGTCTAGCGCTGGGCTCGATACCCTCATGACCACTGACCGCATGCAACGCGAAGGCTCGCCGGACACCATTCGCCCTAGCACCAACGTCAAGCAACCTCAGTGGCCTCGTGGGGATGGCGCGACCCGCAAGAGGCTCCGAAACCTGTGTAAGCGCAGACCTTCGCTACCGGCGCACTACCAGAGACTCCTGAATACGCGCAGCCCGTCACCGTTCGCGTCGTCCAGCTCGGCGGAACGCACACCGCAGAACGCCTTCGCGAGCTACGAGATGAAGATGTCGCTGGTGACCGCCACTGCGCCGTCGATGCAGCCCGAAGGCCCGCTAGCTCAGCTTTCCAGCGACGAGCCTGTGCCAGCAGCACGACCACAGACATCCAGCCAGCGTACCTCTCGCCCGACCGATTGGTTCGCCCGCATCCCTCGATCCAAGGCTCATCAGAAGAGTCTTTCCCTGCAGTCGAGCCTCAGCTTGCACGCGGATGCTGAGCCGGGCACTCTCGCCTCGCCGTTCGACGATACCAGCAACCGCATGCATCTCCTGCAAAGCATGAGCCACACCAAGTCACTGGGCCCGCCTTCAGAGATGGACCGTCGCTGGATGCGCCAGTCGAACTGTCTGGTGCACCCACTGCTTCACGCACCTCGCTGAAGCGCCGCTTCAAGTCCGACGAAGAGAAGCCTGCTCGTCCAGCGCTCTACGACGTCTTCGGTCCCCAAGCCGACGACTCCGTCATCATGCGCAACCGCGGCTTCTCGGTCGGTGCTGTCCGCGCGACGGACAACCTTGCCAAGCTCTTCACGCCGCCGCCGCCGCCAGTACCGGCACCCTCCGTCGACCATATCATGGCCGAAGCTCCGAGCCTGGTGGATACTTCCGATCTCGGCCCCCCGGGCAGCCGCTCAGCGCCGCGCCGCTTGGCCGAGCCGGTACCGCGTCTTGGTTCGCCGTTCACGGAGGTTGCTGGGCGCCAGTTCAACACTTTCCCGCGAAGCTACGTCGCGACTGCGAGTAATCCGCAACCGTTTCAGCAGCGGTTGAGGGAGCTCGCTGCTCATAATGCTGCACATCAGTCGCGGTGATGCAGCGATACGCATTCGTCTCACGACTAGCTTGCAACAGCGGTCTACAAGACTCGCCGAGCATTGCTACTGGACGCATTACCATGCCAGCGCTTCGCAAGCTCTATACTATCTCGTTTCACGAGGTTTGGCGTTACGTGAGAGGCATCTCGGTTGGGCTACGACCAATCTGGGCAGCATCGGAGTCTGGCCCAGACGACTCGACACACGATCACGACAGATTGACGACATCTTCTTCAACATCCTTACAAAGTCCGGCTTCGTACTTGGGCCTCTTCGGCTCTCGCAGGAATGCCCTTCATATTTCCTTTCTGGCAGTGCGTGTTGGGCTCGATTGATACTACACCACTGTCCCCCGATCTCCATTGGCCATCTACCGAAAGAAGGTCAGAACTGTAGATGGAAAAAACCTGGCCTGGCCTTCTTCTTCGATCGTGGCGGACTTTTCTTGCAAGCGAGCGAACTGGTACATTACCTCTTTTTGCTCTTCTCTTGGGGCCGGCCAATGTACCTAGTGCTTGCTCTTTTTCTTTCAGCGATGCATAAAATGAGAATGACGAATGAGCAAATGATGAGGTCTGGGGCTGGAGGGCGCTGGCGCTGCTGTGCTTTTTTTCTTCCGTTGGGAGCTATGGGTATGCTGGGTTTGGGTCTGAGGAGTACTGGGCCTCTTCTCTAGCGCTCCGTCTTAGCTATGGAATGCATCCTCACACTCAATCCTTACGTCCAGCAGCTCATTCGAGTATCGTTTGAAGTACATGTACCGTGACAGTCGAAGAAACGGCCCCGAGCATACCGCTGGGGCTTATACTGTACCTGCGCCGGCTCCTTCCGTAACAAGTGAAGACCTCAATTCTCGGTTTTTGTCACCGTCGCCTTCCATGCATGTATCAACCACACATGATGAACAATATCAAGGCCGAAGTAGCCACCAATGCACCCGGGACTGACAACGCCCTACTCCAACTCCCCAGCTCCCTCCGCGTCATCTCCCTCAACTGCTGGGGTCTCAAATTCATCTCCAAACACCGGCACGAACGCCTCCTCGAAATCGGCCGCCAGCTCGCCCAAGCCTCCCCGGAACCCTCCATCGTCGGCCTCCAGGAATGCTGGACGCAGCAGGACTACCTCGCCATCCGCGCCCTGACCAAACACATCCTGCCCCACGGCAAGTTCTACTTCAGCGGCATCTTCGGCGGCGGGCTCGCCATCCTCTCCAAATGGCCCATCGAGGAGAGCAGTATGTTCCGCTATCCCCTCAACGGCCGCCCCGCGGCTTTCTACCGCGGCGACTGGTACGTCGGCAAAGGCGTGGCGGGCGCGCGTATCCGCTTCGGACCCGCTAGGAAGGATGTCGTGGAGGTCTTCTGCACGCACTTGCATGCGCCGTATGAGGGTGAGTTGAACGATAGTTATCTCTGCCATCGCACGGCGCAGGCGTGGGAGATGGCGAAGGTGATGCGGCATGCGGCGGAGCGGGGGCATATGATGTTGGGGCTGGGGGATTTCAATATGGTGCCGTTGAGTCTCGCGTATCGGCTCATCGAGGCGCATGCGCCGGTGAGGGATGTGTGGCGGGTGGTGAGGCCCGAGTCGGCGTTGGGGAGTGCGGAGAGTGAGGCGGAGAAGGCGAGGGGGAGGGGGGTGCCGAGTGCGGGGGAGTGTTTGGTGGAGCATGGGGCGACGTGTGATAGTCGGTTTAATACTTGGCGGTGGGGAAAGCAGATGAGGAAGGATTTGGATCGGGGGAAGGATAGTGAGGTTGACCCTGCGGTGCCGGACCCGCGGGCGAGGCGGCTGGATTATGTGTTCTTTGCTGGCCAGGCGGGGCAGAGATGGGAGGTTGAGGATGTGGAGGTGGGCATGACGATGCGGCATCCGACGCTCAGATGCTCGTTGAGCGACCATTTTTCGATCGAGACGACTCTTGTGCGACAGGAGGCTAGCCAGACGGAGAAGGAAGCAACAATGTCTAGCTACCTGCCCATCGAGACCTACGACGAGATACTGGCCATGATCGCAACATACAACCTCCGCGAGCGCAAGCAGCGTCGCCTCCGCCTGACACACTTCGCGACCGAAGTCGGCATCGCCATCGGCTGCTTCGTGGCCGTGTGGTGGTCGCCACACAACTTCGTGGCTTTCTTGCTGATGCTGCTCAGCACTCTCGGACTCAGCGCCGGGGTGTTGGATGGTCTGATGGGGGGGCTGTTCGTGGGGAGCGAGATCCGGGCGCTGAAGGAGTTCGAGTATGAGATTGGGAACGCGAGGGAGCAGGCTCGGCGTGGTTTGCGGAGTAGTCACTGATCTGATTCGGTCAGTCTTGAGAGTATCTCAATGGGCTGGAACGTCCTTTGCTAAAGGCTTCCTTCCGTCCACGGATCTCCAAATTCCCAATCGATAGTCTCCGACCCGTTGCCGCAGAGCAGTGTACCGCAACACCCAGCGCTCCCACTCAGTTCAAACAGCCTCGACTGCATCTAGCAAGCCCTCTCCCGTCGAACCCACATGCACTCACTCGTACGCTATCAGCGCTAAAGTCCCAGAGCCTCCGATAGGCCATGCAAGCTACCCCCCGAACAGACATTCAACGCAGCCGAGATCTCCTCCGTACTTCAATCCTAGTCTAAGACCATCGTGATCGGCTACACCCCTCGACTCCACCGCCGACCAGAGCTGGTTAAAATGGCGGCCGGGATAGCAGCATCGCTCTCCACGACGTGCCTTCCCAAAACAGCCTGGTGTCCACGATTTACGAAGCGGGATTGCAGTGACTGCGGTTGTAGTATTGTTCATCAGGGAGTCTTCGCTGACAGCTGTCAGGAAGAGAGCCGGCCGCGGATGTGGCGAGCCGGCGATTACCCTCCACTCCGCCTCATATTGTTTAGTCGATGTGCCTGACGACATGACGCTGCCCAAACGCTGCAGTACGCGGCTCCCGTGCTTTCAAGGTTCGTAGTTTCCTTGGCATTCGTATATTCAGGGTCGCGCCTGCCACTTTCGGCGTCAAGCCGGGCAGGCGCAGGCCTAATATCACGAAGCTGGATGAACTTCATAGAAGTCTGAGCTAACATAGTCATGAACGCCCAGGCGCCTCGCTGTTTCAAACGCATGAGTTCGTCGGCGCCCCTAGGCGGCGCTTCCAAATACTGCCAATCTCCCTACTCGCCCCCTCACGAGCTCATCTTCGGCTTAGCCTTCGCCTCCTTCTTCGCCTTATCCGCCTCCTTTTTGGCCTTCTTATTCGCCGCCACCTTCTCCTCATTCTTCCGCTTCAACGACGCCTTCTCGTCCTCCGTCTTCTCCTTCACCTTGAAGAAGCCCTCCAGCCTTGCCTGCTGGCCCGACTTGAGATTCTTCTGTAAACGCCCCGCAGCGGTCCGCACCCTGTCTTCACTGAAGCCTTTCTCCTCCACCAGGAACTTGACCAAGCCGTCCACATCCGGAGACTCCCATTTGAACTCGCAGAGCGGATCGTCGGCTTTGCGCACATCGGGCTCGAGAAAGAGCTGGCGGGCGTCTTTGTATGGCCAGTCTTCTGGGAAGGTGAATTTGCCGGACTTCTCGTTGGCCTCCACGACGCCCTCGAGGGTTTGGTGCTTGCGGATGAGCTCCAGTGCGACTTTTGGTCCAATGCCTTTGACCGGATCGACGTAATCGCAGCCGAGGAGGATGCAGAGGTCGATAAATTGGTTGAGGTCCATGCCCAGGCCTTCCAGCACGGCGTCGAGGTGGATCTCCTGGATGGGCTCCTTGCGTTGCTCGGAGAAGGTGAGCTTGCGGAGCAGTACGGGCGAGTTGAAAGTTAGTGTGTCCATATCCTCCGATGCCGCGGCGTAGACCTTGCCTGCTCTCGCCAAGACCGCGCATTGTGCCTCTGCCTCGGTTGGTGCGATGATGTACGGCACGCCCATGAGCTTCAGCAACCGCTGTGCCTCGGCATTATGCTCCCTCGTGACTCTGACCGTCCGCCTGCTGAACTTCTCCACCTCCTCCGCCGTACCAGTCTCCTTCGCCTCCTCCTCGCCCTCGTGCGCCTCCGCTTTACGTTGGAAGCGCTTCGCAAGCTCTCCGGACTTCAGCTTCGGTGGCTGACCGTCAAAGACATAGAGCGGCTTGATCCCGTTGTCGACAATGCGCAGTGTGCGGTAGAAGAGTCCCATGAGATGCGATGTCGTCTCGCCGCTTTCGTTCATGAGCTGCTCGCCATTGCTGCGGACGGCGACGAGGAAGGAGTAGAGGGACATGGAGGCATCGATGGCGACCTTACGACCGAATTGGTTCTTGATTTCGCCTTCTTTGATGGCATCGGGGCAGTTCTCCTTGATCACCAGGGCCTAGACGAATTAGCAGAGCTGTTTCTGGACAGTCGGCTGGGTACTCATGCTTACTAGTTCTGTTCGAAGTCAGTGAGGCCCTCTATATGATCCAATGAGTGTGACTTACGCTTTATACCCATCTTCGCGGCTTTCCGGTATGTCGCTGCTGTGTAGTCCTCGGTGCTGTCTCTTTGTTGAATGTTCTCCAGTCTGAATGGTGCTTGACGCGATACTGACGCGAAAACCACCGGATGACGTTGCCTCGGAAGTGATGCAGAGCAAGGAACGGGCCGAAAGCTTGTCCTTGCGCTACAAACGCTGCCCTGAAATGTCGGAGTCGACAAGTGTCTGTTGACATGCGCTCAACAAGACGACTACATGTACCGCTTGGTATAGGACGACTCGATACCACCCCTTCTACCCCGAACACCTCCATTCCATTCACGATAGCGGCATCGATCCTGTACCGGCCAGGGTTGACGGCCAACAACCGCAAAGATGAACATCTTCAGGATATTGGGTCAGACCAGCCATTGCAGGGCAAGAGCGCCATTGAGACTGACACGAGGAAACAGCGGACTTGTCGCATCTGGCGTCAGTCCTGATACTGATCCTCAAGATGCGGAACTCGAGTGTACGGAGACTGTGCGAAAAGCTGCATACCAAGTAACAAGGCTGAGACCATGAGCAGAGCGCATCCGGCATCTCCTTCAAATCGCAGTTCCTCTACCTGATCGTCTACGTCGCGCGATACCTAGGTACGCATGCACGCGCTCCATGCGCATCTACACATGTTCCGGCGTGCTGAAATGCCCCTGGCAGACCTCTTCTGGACCGACCCGACCAAGAACCTCTGGAACACGTTCTTCAAGATCATCTTCATCGCCAGCCAGTCCTACATCGTCTACCTCATGCTCGTCGACTACAAGCCCACCCACGATCCGAACCAAGACACATTCAAAGTGGAATACCTGCTAGGCGGAGCGGCGGTGATGGGACTCGTGCTGCCGCCGCGGTATCAGGTTTCGGAGGTATGCACGTGCAGGATCAGGCGCACGGCGCGAAGATAAGTCTCTTCATGGGTGTCTGTGCTGACACTGGCTACTGCTGCAGATGCTCTGGGCCTTCTCGCTCTGGCTCGAGTCGGTGGCCATCCTACCGCAGCTCTTCATGCTGCAACGGACGGGCGAGGCCGAGACGATCACGACGCACTACCTCTTCGCTCTGGGCGCGTACCGAGCGCTATACATCCCCAACTGGATCTACCGGTACTTCATCGGCGAGTACGTGGAGCCGATTGCGGTCGTGGCGGGTATTGTGCAGACGGTACTGTACTCGGACTTCTTCTACATCTACTGGACGAAGTAAGTGGCGCCTGATTCCGCCTTGCCAAAGAGATTTGTGCTGACGAGTGACTTCAGAGTGCTGCAAGGGAAGAAGTTCAATTTGCCAGTATAGATTCCAAAGTCGCAGGGGTTGGAGTTTCAGGCGACACTGCGGGTGCCACGACCTAGAACGCTGGCTGCGTGTAGCTGAGCTACAAGCAGTTTGAATCAAGACCAAGCCTTCAATTTGTGGGCCACGCGCATTCCCGTGGACCACATTACTGATATTGCAGGCTGGGTACAAGCAAAGAAACTCCGCCGTTCGATCGCTCGATATCCAACATTGTGCCTTACAAACAAACGCTCGTTTACACCACCTCGTGCAGTGCCGTCCCATCCAGACTATATCTTACACCAGGAGAAGGACTCCGATCATATCGCTGACCGTTCCACTGCCCTTGCGTCGACGCCCGAGGTGACGCGTGAGGCATCAAGTAACTACTGGCATCGTCCGGCGGCGAGCCAGACGGCGGCTGGTACAGCTGCTGCCCGCCCAGTCCCGTCGTGGGCGCATACTCAGTCTCGGAGGCTGCCGATCCGGAACGGCCATGTGATAGCGTGGGCTTGTTTAGCGCCTCCATGTCCTCGCCAACCTCCCGGTACCCGGAGTTTGCTCCACTGCGCTTCTTGTTCCTGTAGTCCTTGATCTTGCCACTGATGGAGATTGCAGCGCGGTACTTCGCCCAGTCACCGCTCTGGTGCATTTCGCTCGATAGCGAGAAGATGCGCGCGATGCCGGAGATCAAGTCCCAGGGGTTCATTGCGTCGAGGATGGCTTTGCCCAGTGATAAGGGGGGATCGCGCGGCTTGACGTTGGATCCGTATTCGGTCGAGCTGAAGGCGTACCAGAAGCCGAGGGAGAAGAGGGCCATTTCTGCGCAGGTCGCGAGGCCAGGTACACCCCACAGAATGTCGTTGTACTGCCTGGCGTTAGCTGATGCCGAGGGTTGTCAGTCGCTGGAGGGTGTTGTACTCACCGAGAACGTAGCGCTGGGCTTGATGACCTTGTATTGCAGCAGCAAGCTGAACACCCAGGCCTGCATGAACCGGATGAATACGATGACCTTGAAGCACACCAGCTTCGCCAGCCCTCGCCGCACCTTCATCCGCTGCTTCATATTGCCGCGGAACCTGATGATGGCGAACACGCAGGCGCCGATGCCGATGGACTGCATGATCTCGACCCAGAAGTGGCCGAACCAGGGGTCGAGGCTGTTGGTGCAGTAGCGCCCCGCGGCCTCGGTGCTCTCGATGACGATCACGCAGAGAGTCTCGACGATGGGGTACTGGAAGACGAAGATGTAGCCGACGCGGACCCAGTCGAAGCTTATGGTTGTTTCCTCGGCGGCTCGGACGGCGGAGAAGATGTCGTCGTTGAAAGTGCCGGATGGTGCGGCATATTGCAGGAAGAGCAGGTAGAGCGCGCTGGCAAGACGTTAGAATATCCATGTAAGGCCGGTTTCTTTTTCCGAACGTACCATAGACCAAACGCTTCGTACAAGTCGCCCAGGGGGTCGACGTATTGCGCCGCCTCGTAGCTGAAGACCTCAAAGAATGCCACCACGGCGTAGACGATGACGCAGAAGACGATCCGGACGATCTGTCGTTGTTCTTTGGGCGCTCGGTAGCGGCGAAGATGTAAGGTGATGAGCGAAAGGGCGATCGCTATGGTGGTGACGGTACATGCTGCTGCTGCCCAGACGATTGGTTTCCAAGCTGTGCCACGGACGCCGTAGTCTTCCGAGCCCGCTGGGACCGGGCACGTAGTGTTCAGATGCATGTTGAGTATGAATGCGGCGAGGGGGTTTGCCTTCGAGATGCTGATATGGTGATGGGGCAGGGGATGAATAGCGTCAACGAGAGCTCCTACCTGATACCTACATATATCGCTTCGTAGTGGACGGATGCCCGTGAGCGCCCGAAGCAGTGCGATGGCTGTGCTTGCTTAATCATTATCTCGACCTCGTCGTCCAGTGGGAGGCTGAGCTAAAGTGTGTGAGGAGCATGGCCCCGGGCTCGCGATATTGATCGCCTTGCGCTGGAGCTATCATTGGCGGGAGGGACGCAATTGCGAGGATTCCGAGCGAAGGATGCTGCAGTGCGTTGTAGCAGGATGCGACCGATGGCGCAAGTGTTTCTGTCTTGGGAGATGAAGTGCTGTGCTGCTGCGCCCTCGGGCGAATCTGAGGAAGACGCACCCGGTGGACGGACGAATCAGATGCTCGCGCCGAAATAGCCACCTGAGTCGTGATATAAAAACGTCGACATCACTTGCATGCTTACATGTTACAATACACATACACATTGAGTGCGCAACCATTCTACACTTCATCTTCGCGATACGGATAATGCTGATTGAGAGACCGGTCGCACGCAGCCAGCATTCGCCAGTGTTGAACCCGGCACCCAGGAACTACAGCAGTCACGGTTCTATGCTATGTTCCCGGCACGCTACACAATCGATGGCGGTGTTCACTACTGGGGCCGCGCAAGAACACGCTCGAGACCAGACAGCAGCAGTGCGGATCCTCTCATCAGCAAACATTGAGGGCACCCGCCGCCGGCAAGCACGGTCAACCAATGCATGCGAATGCAGCTTTCTTAGGACCAGTCCTGCATATAACGTTACGAGCGAGGTCTCAAGTCGTATTTCAGAGTGTAGTTGCCAGTCATCGCTCTGAACGGGAACGAATGCACCCTCCAGGAGCGAAGCCACCGAAGCTCACGTACTGGCTGACTTCTTGACTGACAGCTAGGGAGAGCGACGACGACCCGACATTCACCACTACATTGCCAAGGTGAGATCACATGATGAACCTCTGTTGATGGCCGAGGCACACGTCGCCACACTTCACCACGATACAATGGCATTATAACGCACAAAGCCGCTTTGGTGAAGAGAGCAAGTGATATTGCGCACGACACACAATGCCGCTCACAAAGACCTCTATATACTCCCCGGGCTTAAAGCACTTTTCATTGTTCATTCGCCTTTCTTCAGTATATACACAAGAACAGCGGCACCCGAGCTCGGTCAATTCGACCCAAACACTATTCACGAACAAAGAGACGACAAATTTCCCAGAACGATCGCAGGACGATCGCCAACGACTGGCACACACATCTGACAAGGTCAAGGATATCATCCTCAGTCTACCGTCAACCATCATGTTTGTATCCGGCACCCTCACCACCTTCCTTTTCGCGCTCTCCGCCTCCGCATTCCCTTTTACCTCGAACCACTCCCTGGCGTCCGTCTACGCGCGTACCAGCTGTACAGCTGGCGCTATCGTCTGCAATGGACCCACACAATTCGCTCTCTGCAATCCACCTCAGCCGCTCGTCTTCCAGCCGGTCGCAGCAGGCATGGTCTGCTCTGGTGATCAGATGATCCAAAACTCTGCAGGGCGACTGGCTGGCGGCTCGAACACTGGCAGCATACCCGGCATTGCGTACGGTACTTCGGCTCCGTCAGCGGCATTACCACCAGTGAGTACCACCATCATCATCACCTCGTACGCTACTGTGACAGTTTCAAGCTCGACTTCGACTTCCACTCCGTCTCAAGCTACTACATCTGCTCCTCCGACATCCATGTCAGCATCCACAACGGCCTCATCCGTCTCATCATCGTCTAAAGCGACCTCACCGGCAGCGTCGCCGTCTTCGCCAGCTCCAAGCGGCCACGCTACCACGTACACGGGAGATGGCAGCACTGCGGCTGGCTGGCCAGCGATGAGCGCTTGGGTCGCGACTTTTGATGAGATGTTCGCGCTGAATACGCCGGCCTTGAGCACATCCTGCAGTCAGTTCGGGCAAGCGAACAACTCGCCCCAGGAAATCGCCGACATCAAGTCAGCCATCCAGAGCATCAGCCAATCTACTGGAGTCGACTCTCGCTTCATCCTGGCCATCGTCATGCAGGAGTCGGTCGGATGCACTCGCGTCTGGTCAACTTCATACTCGGTAGTCAACCCCGGTCTCATGCAAACCCATCAAGGCACGGGAAGCTGCAATACAGCTCTCGCGGCCAACGGTGTCGTGATCAAGCAGGGCGTTGCGAGTGTACCTTGCAGCTCTGCCTCCATCACGCAGATGATCTCGGACGGTGTCAAGGGAACCGCGACAGGCCCTGGCTTGTCGCAGTTGCTCAAACAAATCGGCGGGAACACTGCACAAACGTTTTTCCGCGCTGCAAGAATTTACAACAGCGGGGCGATCCCGGCTGATGGTAATCTATCCGCAGCCGGAGCGACTGCCTCGTACGCCTCCGACGTTGCGAACAAGCTCTGCGGCATTGTGCCTACGTAAAGACGGTAGAGGGGAAAGGTGGTCAGATATGAAACATCATTGGGAGGCGTTATGCAAGCAGATGCAACCAGTACTTTGCGGGTTTCAGGGCTTTGGGGGAGGCGTTCCGGTGGCTGCAGTGCAGAGGAACGAGCATATAGACAGACAATGAATGCAGGCCACTGGCTGGCTTTGCAAAGGAACCGTGAACACCGCCCCACAAATATCTCATGTACTTAATGTCGTAGTATCACCGCTATTGTAGAGTGTTTGGCGCAACCAGACTAAGACGGCTTCTCTCGTGCCAACATGAAGTTCGATGGTATAGCCCCACTTTCGACGCTAGCGTTGCGGAGAAAGTATCTTGTCAGTGAACGTCCCGTTCTCATCGAGAATACCCTCCATCCGGACCCTACTAGCCATTCCTACGCAGTATGTCGTCTTTCAGATCCACGTCACGAGTGGTCAGCTCTTTGACATGCCGAGCATGCAAGCGGCCCATCGCGCCGGCGAAGCAGGCATTGCCATGGTCCGCCATCCGTAGCCTGGCGACGGACGCGCAGCAGAAGCTGCTTGCCTCCCACCTAGATGAAGCTGACCCGGCCGTCTTCGAAATCATACGCAAGGAGAAGCGGCGGCAGAAGCACTTCGTCAATCTGATACCCTCCGAGAACTTCACGAGCCAGGCCGTCCTCGATGCACTGGGCAGTGTGATGCAGAATAAGTACTCTGAAGGCTACCCCGGCGCAAGATACTACGGTGGAAACGAGCACATCGACGAGGCGGAACGGCTATGCCAGCAACGAGCCCTCGAGACTTTCGGTCTGAAGGAGTCGGAATGGGGTGTGAACGTACAGCCGCTTTCGGGCTCACCAGCCAACTTATACGCCTACTCTGCACTTCTCAACGCACACGACCGGATAATGGGTCTCGATCTGCCTCACGGCGGTCATCTTTCGCACGGTTACCAAACGCCTACGAAGAAGATCTCGGCGATCAGCAAATATTTCGAGACCCTGCCTTACAGACTGGACGAGAGTACGGGGTTGATAGACTACGAGAAGCTGGAGGAGCTGGCCATGCTCTACCGACCACGCATCATCATCGCTGGCACGAGCGCATACAGTCGGCTGATTGACTACAACCGCTTCCGCAACATCACGGAGAAGGTGGGCAACTGCTACCTTCTCAGCGACATGGCACACATCTCGGGCCTGGTGGCCGCTGGGGTTATACCGTCTCCGTTTGAGTACAGCGATGTAGTCACCACCACTACGCACAAGAGCTTGAGAGGCCCGCGAGGAGCGATGATTTTCTACCGCAAAGGCACGAGACGGATAGACAAGAAGACTGGCGTGGAGGAGAAGTACAACCTGGAGGGTCCGATCAATGCTTCGGTGTTTCCCGGCCATCAAGGAGGTCCGCACAACCATACCATTACGGCGCTGGCAGTGGCGTTGCACCAAGCGCAGCAGCCTGTCTTCAAGGAGTACCAGCGCGCCGTGCTGGAGAATGCGAAGGCACTGGCGGCGAGACTGGGAGAGGGCAAGGAGAGTGGTGGGCTCGGCTATAACGTCGTGAGTGGTGGTACGGATAACCATCTTGTCCTGGTTGACTTGAAGGACAAGAACGTCGACGGTGCCCGAGTGGAGCGGATACTGGAGCTCGTGGGGGTGGCAGCGAACAAGAACACCGTTCCTGGCGACAAATCTGCGATGAAGCCCGGCGGGCTACGGATGGGTACTCCTGCCATGACCACCCGCGGTTTCCAGGCCGGAGACTTCAAGCGCGTGGCGGATATCGTGCATCGGGCTGTTAATATCACGAAGATGCTGGACGGTAAGGCCGTCGAGGCAGCGGAGAAGAGTGGCCGGAAGAACCCGAAGAGCGTGAATGCGTTCCGGGAGTATGTGAAGGAGGGCGAGGAGTGCGTGGAGATTATGGAGTTGAGGAGGGAGGTCGAGGACTGGGTAGGCACGTTTGCGCTGCCGTGGGATCGGGCTTCGTAGAGCGGAAGTGACAACGAGGACCTGGGCTGGAAGCCTTATGAATATGAATGGTATGAGCATGGCGTGATGTGATGCGAGATGGGCACCTGTGTACATGTATGTACGCTTTTTCCTAAGTCGTCCTACCTCGATAAGGTTCGCGGATCACGTTTCAGCGTGCGTCGCACTTTCCCTATCCGGAAGCCGTCGTGCCTTCCATCCACGCACAATGCCACACCAAGCTGCGGTGCACCAGTTGCACCTCTAATTTCGAACAGCCACGAAACTTGTTCGACAACTCGATCTCATCCCCGAAACACTCTTTGATTTCGAAACCAATACCAACCACGATAATGTCCGTCGCCGACATGCGTCCGGAAGGCATCATGTCGCCGGAGGCCTCACTGGACGTGCCAACATACCGCTCCACCTTCACCGACACGTCTGCATACGCCGTACTCACGGCCAAACCGACGTCAATTCAGCATGCCAGCTCACCAATTACGACGGACCCGACATGCTCACTCTGCGACGATAGCATGCCGGGGATTCAAGCCGGGCCGCCTACATACACCGCTTCATATCCAACGCACGCACCGACATCACCAGTCACCGGCGGCTTCTATACTCTCGGCGCGACGTCCCGTGGAGTGGCTTGGTACCAGCAGGCGTGGACACTGCCCGTGGCGTTGTTGCTCTGTTGCTATGCGATGTTCTCGTGCGTCCTGTTGGGTGTGCTACTGTACACCGGGAGACTGGACCTGCATGGCAACGTAAGTTCGGCTCGAAGCGTTATGTAGACATGGAGCTAACCATGTGTATATAATAGTTGCATGTCGGTCGTCTCGGACGCATCTACCGTGAGCGACGCGGCTTCTACAACGAGCGAATGAGCGTGTGGACCTCGGGACTATCGACCTGGGAAGACACCGCCCCGTATCGTCTAGAGACTCCCGAGGAGGTGGAGGCCCGCGTCCGCGAACAACGTGGAACCGCACGGATCTCGGCCAGTGTCACGCACGAGGCGCCCCAGGTGCCCAGCAGTCGCACATCGGTAGCGGAGACTGAGGTGAGATATCAATCCCCGGACCATGAGAGAACCTCTCGGCGGTGGTCGATGGAGCCTCTTCGCGCGGACGACGGGCCGCCCATCGAGCTACAGATCTTCCCTGCTGGAGTTGGAGGCGAGCGTCACTACGTCTTCTACCGCGGCGACGACAGGCGGGTGGTGAGGGTCACCGGTGACGGGGTCGTGCCGTATGCGACTGATGCGGAACGCATGCGTCTCCGTCATGTGGCGACTCGTGAGCAGTACGAGCGTCAGGCGCACATGTTGCGCATGCATCATCTGAATGAGTTGCAGGCGAGCATGGCGAGGGCGGGGTGGATGTGATCAGGCGGCAAGGATGGCAAGGGGCAGGATACGGTGGCTGGGCTTGAGTCGTGAGAGTTCGCGAGAGAGCGATCTGGGCGCCTCCAGGGCAAGGGTAGGAATAGTAGTTTGGGCACCCGAGCGCGGTTTTCGAGAGTGTTTGTGTGACCTTACATTCAGCGAAGTTCATCCTGATCCTCCTCCCCTGTTCTTGAGCCGTCAATGCCCTGCCACGCTTCACCAAACAACTCGCCACGGCACCCCCAGGCCACGCAATAGTGGCTTGCCAGCAGCTTCCACTCCTCTACCTCATCTAGCCATTCCAGCTTCTCGATCCGCTCCCGCTCCCCTTGCAGCACCCACTCATCATGCCCATATAACTGGTGCACATCTCTCGCACCCTGCCCACCGCTGAACCCGGCCAAACGCAGGCGTTGCCGTTGCGCTTGCAGCGAGGAGTACCGCTTCAATGTCTGCAAGTGAATGCCGCGGGAAGCGAGATTGGAGACCATGGTCTTGCCGAAGGCGTCAAATGGCCGGATAGGCTCGTAGAGTATGAGCGCGAGGCTTCCCGGGAGGTTCACTGTGAAGTACTGCAGTACGCTCGCCGCCGCATCGGGTGGGAGGTAACAGAGGCAGCATTCACTGAGAAGCAGTGTCGGCAGTGCCGGGTTTAGCTCGGGGATGATGGGCGGCGATTTGTTGGTCAGATCACGCAGGTCTATTGCATGCAGATGGTAGAAAGACCCATCCTGCTCTGCCCGTCTCAGACACTCTGATAGCTCGGTCGACTGACGGAGGATGCTCCGCTTCTGGTTGGCATTGGCTTCGAAGTCCAGCTCATGGTAGGTCACCTTGGACTTTGGGGAGCCACCTTGTTCGTCTGCCATCAAACGGAAGAAGCGAGTGTCTGAGCCAGCTCCAAGGGAGACGACCTGCTTCCTCTGCTCAGGTTGCGCAGCTAGAAATCGATTGACGAGCTTGTCGATGGCAGTTGTCCTGACATAGGTACCACGGTGAATGATTGGGTAGCGTTTCGTGATCTGCTCGCCCGGCGCAAGGAAGGCTTTCGCGAATCGATCATCAAGATAACCAAGCGCCACCGCACTCATCCGGCTGCTGCTTGCGTCGTGGTCCGTTTGTTGTATGATCGCGTCGCGGCCCGCCTCCACGCTGCGAACGTCGCCATCGTGGTCGTGTGGCCCTGCTCGACCGCTGCGACCTCCACGTAGTGCATGTCCCCGTCTGCCAGTTTGGAAGGTCTTCAGATTCGGTATTGAAGCCATGTTGGTGGTTGGCGTGGGGTTGTGAAAGGGGCAGTTTGGTGTGGCGTTTCGGAAGGAGCCGAGGCGCGAAGATCAAGTCGCCAAAAAGTTCGCGACTCTTTCACAAGGAACGTACTTTCTCTCACGGACCCTTTGTAGCTTCTGAGGCTCACCGAGTTGGACACTGTCACTCGGGAAGGATCCTGCAGAAGTCCAGCCCGCCGACAAGGTCAACCAGCATGGCGGGCGATAGCAACGAAGCGTGAGCGATGCTCCTACACCACCCCTACCAGAGCTTGCGCTGACAGTAGGTGCAGGTCGCGGTTATGGCGCATTCTACGAACGACAAAGCAGATGTGCTACGATAGAGTGCGCATACCCAACGCTCACACCACCCTCGCACCACTGACTGCCGCAGGGCTACGAGCTCACGGAGGAAGAGTGCAATGT
>NAJQ01000661.1:0-16477 GCA_005059865.1 Friedmanniomyces simplex
GCGATTCCATTGGCGGCAACGAGCGAGCCAGTGAGAAACAGCGTGGCTGTCATCGTGGCTTCGGGGGGGAGGAGGTGGCAGGCTAGTCGTGGGTGGGAGTGGGAGTGGGTGCGCCAAACCTACCTGTGGAGCTTACTCAACATCTGGATGGGAGGAGGTGAGGTGCGAAGGCGTCTTACATAAGTGCGGCGGGCACGGCACCGCTCATCCGCCGCGGGCCGATTGCGAAAAGCAGTCCCGATGAATCCCCGCAGCTCGACTTCCGCCTCTCCGCTCCGCCTTCTATTCAGCCTCACCTTGAAAAGCGCTGTATATGTGTATGTGTATTATCAGGCCATGTCTCCGAGAGCGAGGTCACACAGCGTATCGGTGCCGCCTCGTAGCATGGCGCGGAAGGTCTTGAAAGCACCCCGCGACGGCGACGACGACCTCATCAGCCGCCTTTCCGCCAACGTCAAAACCGAATGGCTGGGCTTACCAAGCAGCGGTAATCCTACCATCCGGGAATGGATCTCGATATTGACAGACTGCACCGGGTCGGGTCGACGACGTTGATTCTATGGTACACTGGCAAGAAATGAAGGCCGCCGCTATGCAACAGCTGAGTCTGCGGAGCTATTGTAGCGTTCACCAATTCGTCCAACGAGCAGGTTGCTAGGCGAGAGAGGTGGTACACAATACCGAAGGAGGGATGTTCTCTCCCAGTATGGCCCTCGTCATTGCCTCGCTAAGCGGACCTGTCTTCACCTCTGTGAAAAGTTGCTCTGACCTTGTGTAGTTAGGCGCCTGCGATATCACGGAGCGACTACTACCGACTGGCGTCCGAGAATGACCATTCCGAGTATCCCCAGACTGTCTCAGCGTAGGCTATAGGGCGAGCAGGCTCAAGAGACAGGCCTCGTAAACCCAGCTCTGCTTGTGCTGAGTCTTTGGCAGAGCCGCGGCCCCACTGCTCCATGCAGAAGTAGGAACTACGGTCACTATCCATCTAAGGGGTGTACGGGCTCGCTTACGCATCATTTAGTGGATATCCGTAGCGCCTGGATATGATTACTCATTGACGATCCCAGCTTCTCGCTGTGGACGTTGCACACGGCGCACACACAGCCGACGGAGACCGCGGACACAAGGACGAGCCCGTCCCTTTACGATTCCCCGATCATCTCCAAAAGAGGTGTGTCGATGTACAGTCTGCGGACATCTTCCATGGACGCTATCGCTCCTTCTCCTTCGGGAGCACTGGTTGGGTTCGGAATTGGAGCTTGCTGATTAGGGATGGCATGGCAGTTATCGCATGCTTTGACTTTGCATCGATTCCGAATACAGAGGCGAACGTCGAGCATGTGGTGAGCGACGAAGGGACAATCACCCGCCGCGACATGGATTGGGAGGATATGGTCGTACAGATACACGGCACTGCGCAAGGTGAGAGCTTCAAGCCGAGAATGCTTTCTGTGGGAGTTTTATGATGACAACGGCACAGGTAGAATTCAGCATCAATTGCTTTGTGTCTCCAAAACCAGCGAAGTCCTGAAACCGATTGAGCGTCTATTGGACGCCTAGCAAGAAATGCCTCGTTCGAAATGATGTTGCAGTATGGCTTAGGAGGTACACCATCTCCGTGGCATACTCTCAGCCAGCATTCCAGCCATTCTATCGGCTCCCGAACGATGCGCTTTTTCTTTAAGTGACGAGTCCTCGAAATGCAGCCCAATGCTCGCGAGGAATAAGCTACACGAAGTGCACGTCTCTGCATGTCCAAGATCGAAGGACGGGGTCGATTTGAGCAACCATGCGCCGTACCTTCCACTTTCATCAACAGCTTAGACGGGTCTTGGCATGTTTCCCCACGTGTGAGCCCGCAAGCTCCCGCTGTTTGGCTCACTCTCTTATGGCAACTTCACCAACAATCACTGTATGACTTTACACAACTTTCCACACTAATTGCTTGCCAGAAATACCACCACCACCACCACCACCACCGCCGCCACTGCCATTGCTATCGCCATCGCCATCGCCGCCAGCCAGCTACTGCACAGTACCTACACATCACTAACCTCCCCGTGCAACAGAAAGCAAGCCATGGCACCCCCACCGACCCCCGCCGAAGAAGCGAAGCGCTACTACCAGTACGTCGGCCACCGCTTCAAGAACCTCTACAACACGCTCCTACCTCCCGCGACCACCAACGACGACGACGACGACGACCCATCAAGCTCCACGACACACCAAATGCAAGACACCGACATCGTCCACGACGACGTCGACTCAGAAGACGAAGGCTGGGCGGCGATCGCCCGCGAAGCCGGCGAAGCTCCCCAGGTAAACCCTCTCTCAGAACTTAAACCTCACTGCTCCCTTGAAACTGAAGCTCACACACCCACAAAAAATCGCAGGACAACGACCAAGAGACCGTCCGTCTAGCCGCCCAAGGCGGACCCCTCCGCGATACCGCCGTCGAGTTCTCGGACGCCGCTCTCGACGTCGCGGCCACGGCCGCGAGGATAACGGGGAAATTCCTGAAGATGCAGATCTACAGTCTCGTCTCGGGAACCGGCTGGCTGAGCAATTGCGACACAATCGATGAGCTGACGCGGAGACTGCGGGCAAAGTACCCGATGCTGAAGCTCGCGGGGTCCGCGATGAAGGAATTGCAGGTCTCGTTTGTGCGGGGGAGACAGGGGGCTGCGGAGCAGCGGCAGCGAGAGCGGACGCGTGCTTTGGTGAGGGAAGCGAGGGGGAGGGGGGAGGAGGAGACGGCGCCGGTGCCGGTGCCGCGGTGGGGCGGGGATTGCGAGGACTTTGGGGCGTTGGAGGAGGTGCCGCTGTTGGGTGATGAGGTGATGGAGGGGTCGGCGGAGCTCGGGAGGGCCGAGTGGGAGAGGGCGGATGTGGTGTAATCCTCGTGGTGGCGATGGCAGGGTCTCCGGCACAGTGGTGCTGGGATTTCGTGGTCAGTGGTGGCGACACGAGAGCATGAGCTTGTTGCGGTCTTCGGGGGATGGGGTTGACCTCCTCGTATTGAGATCGTGGCGTTAGGTAGTGAGGTTCTGAAGTGTCGTAGGATACAGCGCGCAGATCGGTCTCCCAATCGCAGAATGGTTCGACGCACCTGTACAGTTGTGCAGCCGTGGCGCACCGCGTGTGCCCCTCAGGAGATGCGGCTAGAACCTCTTCAGTATCCTGAATACACAGGTGAGCTGCGAGCACGACGACCACACACAGCAAGGACAACGTGAAGATGATAAGCGCTTCATTCCTAGGCAAACTTCTCCTAGGTCAAGGACACGCTATACCGTCGAGAGCCTGCTGTCTATGCGAGGGGCACGATCATACAGAGCAGCAAGCGCAACAGAAAGCTCTTAAAGTCTCCCTGGATGGCCTGTACGGCTTCTCCATTCCTGTCCTCTTATATTCACCTCTAGGTGACCCCTCGAACCGCAGATTTTGTCTGCCACTTCCGCCGTGGCTGCTGGGCGCGACGAACACATCCGCTCGCCGATCTGCCACACTCTCATCAGGAATTGCCGGCTCAGAAATGTCGAGGCGGATGTGACCATCCATCGTCTCCAGCTCTCATGGGGAGTCGGCTGCCACGGCCCCGAATAAGCGGCGCGATGTCAAGCTTCACGCCGAACCATAGCATGAAGCACACACCATCGACGACGTGCGAAGGCTTGGGAGGAGCATAAGCTCGTCTTCTCCATCGCAGGCTCCCAGACCGAACGCATGCCTCGATCCCTGCCGCCGAACCCCTAATATAAAATCCCCTCCTCCTCCTCACCGAGCCACCGCCTCCCCAATCGCCTTAGCCAGCCGCCGGTACTCCCCCAACAACTCCTCCACCTCCCCGATCCTCAACTCCCCGGCGCCCCGCACCTCCAAAAACCGCTTCTTCGGCGGTTTCAGCCTCCGCAGCTCCGCCAGCGTCTCGCGAGCATTGAGATCATCGCCACCATCACCATCGTCGCCGTCGCCACCTCCTCTGGCTTCGGTCGCCACACTATCCCCCGTGCTCTGCTTCTCCAACGCCAGAGCCGCCGGAGAAGAAAGCTCCGTAGATCCACTCTTGGTAGTCGTCGCGGGTGACTCAACAATATCACCCAACTTCCCCCCCTTCTCATGCGTAGGCGAAGCAAGCGTCTGCAACGTCTGCGTACTCGTCCCGCTCGCGCTACGACCAAACCGCGCGAAAGCCGGGACTTGAAACCGATTGAGCGGGTTAATGGCGTTGAAGAGATTGGCTCCCATCGCCGCGGGCTCTTCTTTCATCTTCTCTTTCGCTGCGTTCGCTGCGTTCGCGGCGGCGGCGACTTCGGTAAAAGCCACGCGCTTGCCGCTACCGCCGGAGCGGGTGCTGTCGACGCTGCGGTCACGGAGTTGCTTGCGGCCGCCGATGAGCTCGAGCATCTTGTTGTTGTCGGTCTTTCCTGTGCTTAAGGGGTCGTCGAGGGTGGGACTGCTGCGGCCGCTGCCGGAGAGAGCTTCTTCGCGCTCTTCAGCTGTCAGGGAGGAAACTAGTTTGCGAGCATCCTCTAGCGTCTTTGGCAAGGGGGCGTCGTCGGTAGCTTGCTCTTTGAAGCGGCCGAAGACGAATTGCAGGCTGTTTTCTAGCGTGCCGTTGATCGAGTCGTAGACTTTGTCTGCGGCGTTTAGGAAGTTCTCGCGGCCGGCTTCGATGCGGTCGGCTTGTGCTTGTACTAGAGAAGAGAGCCGGCGCTGGTGCATCTGTGGTCTGTTCGTCATGGTTGTAGGTGTTCGCGGTGATGGCAGGGCTTTCATGGCGTCGTTCGGGCTACTGCTTAGCTCGGTGGATGTGGCGGACAGAGGCGATATTGTCGGCTTGAGTGCTCGAGCGGGTGTAGGCTGTGATGGAGACAGCTTTTCTGCGTTCGGCGTTGGCGGTCGACTGCCCGTTTTCGCGGGACCTTCTGGCAGCTCATCGGCACGCAGCGAGGATAAGTCGACGGTCTCAATGAACGAGATGGCAGCCTCGAGATTGACGAGGCAGTATGCAGCTTCGCCATCGACCTTACTCGATGCGCGAAAGCGTTGTATGAAGTTGAGATTGCTGACGACGTTGATGCCTTCGGGTGGCGAGGTGATGAGGGTGTAGATGAGTGTAGGCAGTATCTCGTCCGCGGATGAGGACGACGGGAAGATCTCGGATAGTGTCTCGACGATACTCTTGTGTGCCGCGGTCAAGTGCTGCAGCTTGCCGGCAGGATAGTGCTCGTCGTCCATCCTCTGCAAGGCCTCTCGAGCGTCCGCTAAAGCATGGTTGATCTCGTCCTCTTTCTCCTCGGCCGTCTTACGGACATCCTCCTTTGCCGGATCCGAGTCTCCATGGAGCTCCTTCAAGCCAATGCCCACAACCGCTAATGCAGCTGTTCGAGATCGAAGCTTCTCGTCCCGCGCGTCATCATCCGAGCTCCTATGCTTGAAGATGCGGTCATACACTTTCTCACACACCCCTCGCTCCACAGCCTCCTCGAGTGCTACTCGCTTGAGCTCCAGAAGTCTTCTAGCCTTCTTCCGGTACGCGACCTCGGCAGGCGTGAGCATCTCCCCTCCACTAGCCGGGCTGTCGCTCCTATTCCCACCCGACCCAGCCCCCGTCCTTCCAGTGGATTTTGCCGTACTCCTCCCACCCTTCTCGCGTCCAATGCGTGACGCCAAAGTCGCGATATGCGTAGCAATGTGAGCAGCAGCTCGCTCGTAGAAGTCTTGGAACATATCCGACAAGGCGTCCGCGGTCAGGGGTGTAGGGCGTACCTTGGCACTGAGACTATCCAGGAAGCGCTCAGACAAGCTCTTGATCTCGATGGGCAGCTCGTCAAAGGTGCTGGGGAGCTTCAATTCTGGATTAGGAAGCATTGCGCCGGGCTGTTCACGGCTCTCTTCTTCATCATCCTCGAAGACATCCAGCTTCTTCCCGGTCGTCTCGGGCGAGTTGTCGATATGTCTTGCTTCCGGTACTGTAGGTATGCCCGAGGCCTGCATGGTGGTAGCTCTCTTCCGGGGGAGGGTCGGCGGTGGAGAGCTGGGCATGCGGGAGAAGGAGTGCGAGCCGTGGAGGCCTGGGCGGCTGTCGCTGGCCGCGCGCTGCTGTGAAGTCGACATTGCGGTGATGTTGAAGCACGCTCGTAGCCTCGCTTTTGACTAAAATGTGATATATAGCCACTCCGCCTGTACGCGTGGTTCTTCCCGCGGACTCCGGCTTACCGTTGCTGCCTATGTCCCCAAGCGAATGTCGGCGACCTGAGCCAGCTCAACGGTCGTGAAGATACGGGAGGATGGTGAAGGCAGCAGCAATACCTATCCGACAAGGCGTGCAGTCAGACCGGATTGAATGTACCTCTGTCACGGACGAGACGATGGGCCGCCTGAGGCAGTCACATGAAAGCGATCATGACGTAAAGTCCGTGCCGCCGAGGTGTTCTGTGCATGTACGTTTGTTGACGCCTGGCGATAGCACATCACCCGACACTCCTTCGACACACGGCCGACAGACCTATGCGATGCTTCATCGAGGCTTCGTCAGCTCGAAAGGGCGGAAGAAGCACGACTCCCGGCAGCATGTGGACTGTTAGCCTGCTACTGCTCGCATGCTGGCTGGCTCTCGCGGGCCTCAGCGATGCGGCACGAACGCCACAGCAACGAAGGGCAGACAGGAACCCGTACCTGATATTACCACCTAGCGCGACAGAAGGAAACCTTGACGGCAGACCGTCGCGAGACCTGGGCGAGCGCAGCTTCGTACGGCGCACCGGTGGAGGAGAAGAGACGGGCCCATGCTAACAGTGAAACAGACCCTACGCCACATCTACCATCATGGATCTCATCAGTACCCGCGACTTCACCGCTACCTTGACGTATCATCCCACGACCGGTTACGAGTCACGAGCGACTATGGCGAGACCTACGATGACGCACCAGAGGCCCTACGCGCACAAGCGGTGACAACGAACATCCAGCGCCTGGTCAAGAGAACGCCGGCGGACATTGACGCACTCTTGGAGCACGCGGTAGCCTACGGAGAGGCCGCTACCTTGTCATCCTCGGCATGGACGGTCGATGAGGCCGCAGGCCCGAACATAACGGACAAGAAGACGGTCCTGACGTTTGCGAAGATGGCGTCCAACGCTTACGTCCAAGACCACACCTCGCCCGATTGGAAAGATGTCAAAGGCGGCTTCAACTACACGGACGATTTTGGATGGCAGCGGGATGGCTTACGTGGGCATATCTTCGCGGACGAGACAAATGCCACGGTGGTCATAGGTCTGAAAGGTACGTCCGTACCTTGGTTCGATCCGCCGGACACCACCGATACGGACTTGGTAAGCTAACATTTTATTGAAGGCACGTCTCCCGCTGTCTTCGATGGCGCTGACACAACCGGTAATGACAAGCTCAACGATAACCTCTTCGGCTCGTGCTGCTGCGGACAAGGGGGGCAGTATCTTTGGAAGCAAGTCTGCGACTGCATGACCTCGACGTATACGTGCAATTCGACGTGTCTGGTCAAGTCACTGCGGGAGAAAGGTCACTACTACTGGGCTGTGCGAGATCTCTACCACAACGTCACAGAGCGCTACCCGAACTCCGACGTCTGGCTTGCCGGGCACTCACTCGGTGGCGTGGTTAGCGGGCTGCTAGGCTTGACGTACGGCCTACCGACGCTCACCTTCGAAGCATTCCCTGATGCGTTGGCTGCTTCCCGTCTCGGCCTGCCCACTCCGCCTGGCTACAAGATTGGCTCGCATCACTCGCGCGTCAGCACTGGCATCTACCATGTCGGGCACACGGCCGATCCGATCTACATGGGCACGTGCAACGCAGCATCGTCGTTCTGCACGCTGGCTGGATATGCTTTCCAAGGCGTATGCCATACCGGGCAGACGTGCATCTACGACACAGTCGGCGACCTGGGATGGCGAGTCGGCGTCGGCACTCACAAGATCGTCAACGTGATCAGCGAGGTAATCGAGAAGTACGACACGGTCCCTGTATGCGAGACGGATGTCGACTGCCAGGACTGCGTGCTCTGGAAATTCTATGAAAGCAACGGCACCGACCCGATCACCAGCACAAGCAGTTCCAGCTCATCGACGCGGACCAGAACAGAGACGTGCAAGACGCCCGGTTGGTGGGGCTGTCTGGACGAGTCGACCACTACTGCCTCCACTACCACCACCACCACTTCCACCACCAGCAGCTCATCAACATCCACCTGCAAGACGCCCGGCTGGTTCGGCTGCAAAGACCCTACGACTACCACTTCGTCTTCATCCACCATCGTCACAACGCCAAGCGCAGCCCCGGTTCCCACCATCACCACCACCTCTTCCCACCCGACAGCGACGAGCACGTGCGAGACACCGGGGTGGTTTGGCTGCAAGGATCCTTGGACGAATAAACCAGCTTCCCCGTCTTCGACTTATGCGATGACCACGGCGGCGCCTACGGGTAGTGTCCCGGCGGGTCCGAGTAAATTGCCGAGTGGGCGGCGGAAGCAGTGTGTTCGACGACATTGGTATGGGCATTGCAAGGAGTGGCGGATTGAGGGGTGGGATGCTAAGAGTGACTTATGATGGATGGAAGGGATCGTTGGGGCATAAGCATCGGGCGGGCAGGGCGTCGGGTAGGATGATGTACGAAGTACGACCGTGAATGCAGTATAAGCTATGCCACCCATCCCCGGATCGACAAGTTCGTCTGACACACTGGAGGGCAGTACAGGAGCATGGGGCTCACTCTGCAACACGGAGAGGCTGTCAACATGCCATATTCCACGTGAGTTGAGGTTATGTTCACATTGTCAACCTGACTTCACATCACACTCGTCCACCAGCACAGAAGCTAAGCAACAATAGATCCGTCCCTATTGTCGTGCATAGTCATATGTACTCATCCGCTTTCCGTCAAGATGCTTTCAGCTCTCCTGCATTCACATCCCATTTCATTTCATCTCATCCTCATCCTCCTCTCCCTCCACGATGGACGCCGGCGTCCCACTGCACATGCTAGTAAACCGGCAGATCTTCGGCCGCCCACGCATCCTCCGGACCCCCTCGGCTCTTCCCGTCGGACGGAAAGCCCCGCCGGCAGCGGTCCGCTGGAACGACCCGCTGGTCGAATCGCCGTCCAACCAACTCCGCGTCGAGCCCGCGCAGAGCCTCATCTTCACTCCTCCTCCTCAACAACAACAACAATCGACTCGTTCTCCGCGTCGCCGCACTCCCCGACGCTCTCGTACAGCAGGTTGTTGCTGGGGCCTCTGGGATTTCTTGCGGGGAGCGGGGAGAGGGATGGCGGACATGTTCAGCCGGATCGCGTCCGTGGATGCTGCACCGGCGACGACGACGAGGCCGTCGGGGGCGAGTTTGTTCTCGTTGGCGCCGGCGACGACGAGTTCTGGTGCTGCTGCTGGGGGCACGGGGGGTGGTGGTGGGTTGTTTGGCGGCGGCAACACGACTGCGAGCGCGACGACGCAGCCGGCGCAGGGTACGGGGATGTTTAAGAGCTTGGGTTCTGCGCCGCCGTTGGGTAATGGGCTTGGGAATCTGTTTGGTGGGTCGAGCAGTAATGCGACTTCGCAGCCTGCGGCCACCGGGTCTAGCTCATTTGGAAACACCCTCGGCGCGAACACACAGCAACCTTCACAACAGACCGGGTCCAGCCTTTTCGGCGGCGGCGGCGCTGCTGCACCTTCACAATCCACCAACTCCCTCTTTGCGTCGAACAACAACACCAACGCGCAAGCGCAGCCGAATGCCAATGCGAGCGTCTTCGGCACCCACGTTCTTCCCAGCCAGCAAAGCCTGCAGGTACCCCTCATCGAGCGAGTTTACGATCCGAACATGCCGACGGCACAGCCTTCGTACTTCCAGGCGCTGCTTGACAAGGGCAATAAGAGAATGGTGGATGATAACAACGGGCTGCCGCAGCTGCAGTATGGTTTGCAAGACATACAGCGTAAGGTGCGCAATGTGGGCCAAGGAGGGCCGTCGGCGGGTTTGGGCAGAGGAGGTGCAGCAGCGAACACGCGCTCGCAATACGTCCTGGCTGCTTCGGGCGTGAATGTTGGCGAGTCACTCCGCGATATTGGGACTCTCATGGATATGACTTCGACTGCGCGCGCTCAACAGGCGGCGGCCCCGGAGATCCCGGACTACAGTGCCATGTCAGGCGTCAAGGACTTCTTGGGCGAGTACCACCGCAATGGCTTCCAGGATATGATCGATACCCGACTGCAGCAGGCGCAGGAAGACTTCAACAAGATGGTGGATGAGCAGCTGCATATGCAGCCGGTCGATTGGCAGAGGTACCGCAACCGCATCGACGTGCACTTCGGCCTGCGCAAGCCCGACGAGAATGGCGAGGATGCCGCGGATGGCGGAGCGGTGGAGATGGGCAGTTTCGGTCGCTCGCGCCGCAGCAGGATGCACGGATCCTCTGCTTTCGGCTTGCCGAATGCTACGCGATCTGTCATCGGCACGCCCGGTCCGAACGGTATGCGGCAGAGCACGTTCAACGACGTGGCCGAGAAGCTGCCTGGTGAGGGTTTGCGGCCCGCGCCTGAGGATCGCACGCAGCGGGTGAAGCAAGACAAGTACTCCGGCAAGGTCAAGGACCTCAACGTCGCGCGGATCCAGGAGAGCGTGTACCCGGTCATGACGAGGTTTGTGGAAGTTGAGGCCGAGCCTTCGAATGAAGATACGTCGATGCTGGTTAACGCGTACAAAGCGTTGATCCACATCACCGGTGAAGACGCGAGTAAAGAGAATGTTTCGGAGCCTGGTGTTGTGAAGGAGCGCCAGTATGCGCAGAGTTACATGGATGATTCGCATGCGTCCAGACGTCAGGGCACGATGCGGAAGGGCATTATCGACGGCTCGCGCAAGTTCTTGGAGAGCCAGTTCTACGCCCAACTCCAGGTCACGGTCGCTAGGAGCCCGCGCGAAGCCAACATTGGCGGTGTCCCAACTTCGGTCGCGGAAGTGAAGGGCTACGTGCGCGTCCGCGCTGCACGGAAGGAGCTCGGCCCGGACGTCGAGATCTTGCAGGAGATCAACGGCGACTACTGCTGGGCCGTCATCTTCTACATGCTCCGCGCCGGCCTGTACGAGCGAGCCGCGCAGTACCTGAACGAGAACGCCGCAGCTTTCAAGCAGATCGACCGCAAATTCACCAGCTACCTGCGCGCCTACATCAGCAGCGATGAGCACCGCCTCACCCCCGATATGCAGACGGCCATCAGCAACGAGTACTCCGCCCGCCAGCGCCTCGCGCCCGAGAACTCGATCGATCCGTATCGCATGATGTGCTACAAAATCATCGGGCGGTGCGATCTCGCCCATCGCAGCCTGGACGCCATCACGAACGATATGATGGATTGGATGTGGTTGCAGTTCGCGCTGGCGCGCGAGTACGACAAGCGCGAGGAGCTGGCGCATGAGGCGTTCGGGCTCGACGACTTGCGGCTGTCGATCAAGGAGATTGGCGAGAGGTATTTTGGTCCTGGGAGCGAGATCGCGAACGCGCCGACGACGTTTTTCTTCATGCAGGTTTTGGCGGGCATGTTTGAGAAGGCTGTCGCGGACCTGTATCCGCATAATTATGTGTCGGCGACGCACTTCGCTATCGCGCTCGACTTCTACGGCTTGCTGAGAGTGAGCGGCGATTTGAACAATGATGATCTGCTCAGCTATACGACGAGGCAGCAGCCGCAAATTGCTTTCGGCAGCTTGATCGGGCTCTATACGCGCGACTTCCGGACGGCGAACGCGACTGCTGCGGTCGACTATCTCACCCTCATCTGCCTGAATGCCGATCTGACGGGCGATGTCGGCAAGGCGCAGAAAGAGTTGTGCTACCAGGCGCTGATCGAAGTCGTTCTCGAGACGCGCGAGTTCGCGCAGTTGCTCGGCGATGTGCGGTCGGATGGACAACGCATCAAGGGTGCTGTTGAGCAACGCCTCAAGCTCATCAAGCTTGACAACGAGAGGGAATTCTTGAAGCACATCACGCTCGTCGCGGCTCGCACGGCGGAAGATCAGAGTCGTACCACGGATGCCGCGCTGCTCTTCCATCTCGCGGAAGACTACGACAAAGTGATCCAAGTCGTCAACGACGCCGTCTCCGTCTACCTGACAACGGAGATCGGCGAGCAGCCCGCGCGCTTGGTGCCGTTGAAACCGCGCACTCAGCAGCAGCAGCATCTGCAGGGCGTGCAGCCGCAAGACGACCGCCTCAGCAGTCTCAGCCTGACCACCATCGACGACCCGGTCGAGCTGGCTTTCAGCATGCGCGGCTTGTACATGAGCAACGACGTCTACGTCACGAAGATCCGCGGCGACAACCTGGAGATCACGAACCGGCTACTCACGCTGGCGAGCGGGCGCAAGAATCTGGAGCTGAACAAGTTCGCGGAGGTCATTGATGTAAGTCCACCACCTCTTTCCCCCTTCCCTACTCATCCACGCCCATACTAATAGATTTTGACCACCAGGACGTCACAACCTCCAACCTCCTCCCCGCGGCCGCCGGCGGCAACCTCTCCGCCATCCGCGCCCGCGCCCAGGCTTTCGACCAGATGCCCGCCGTGCTCGCGCGCACGGTGGGCCACGTGATGCTCTGGACGGTCGTGGCGTGCAGTTCGCAAGCCGACAAGCTGCGGCGGGCGGAGTTCGAGACCGGCTTCCAGCGGGAGGCGATCGCGCGGTGTGTGCAGACGGCGAGGGATGTGGTGGTGTTTGCCGGGTTGGTGAGGTATCGGTTGCCTGGGAGGGTGTGGGAGATGCTTGCGGTGGCTGGGCAGGAGGTGGGTGCTTATTGAGTGGGATGAGTGAGTGGCGATGACGGTGGTGAGCGATGTGTGTGCGTGGGTGGGTTTGGTGGCTGCGAAGGGCGAGTTTGCAGCCACAGCGGACGGATGGTCAGGATGAATAGCGAGCGGTTCGCGGTGATGGGCTCATTACAGAGTCACAAAAAGACGCGCAAAAACTGGAGCACACATGATGAGCTATGCGTGCTAAGCTTTCAAAGCAGCCAG
Organism: Friedmanniomyces simplex; assembly: GCA_005059865.1. NCBI lineage: Eukaryota > Fungi > Ascomycota > Dothideomycetes > Mycosphaerellales > Teratosphaeriaceae > Friedmanniomyces > Friedmanniomyces simplex. The sequence continues at coordinate 13,061 of NAJQ01000661.1, forward strand.
TCACCGTCATCAAGGTAATTTGTGTTCCGTAGCAATAGCTGGCAAGCAACATACAGGCCGTCAAGCAATGGTTGTCTTGATGTCCGTTTGCGCCTATCCTTCACCGCAATTGCCATATCAAACTTTCCGACTTAGTCTGCAAGTGCGCTGAGCTATGCTCAAAGAGCCTGGAGTTCACTCTTGCCATCTCAGCATCGTTTGTACTGCATGCCTGCCACTCACCACTCTTGATAAGCCGCCTCCCACCACTGCTTGAGGCCTTTTCCCCCCCTCTTCAATACAACCGCCATGTACCGTCCCACTCCCCCCGCCGAAGCAGAGCAAACCCAAGATAACCACCACACCTTCCCCTTCCTCCCCTGGCGCGACCTCGGCGGCAACCCCCGCAGCTTCCCCGCCGAACTCCCGTTCCGCGAATACGCCCCCTCCGCCCGCCGCTGGCGCCAGGGCTCCCACGTCCTCCGCAACTTCCGGCCCAAATACTACTACACCCGCCCCTGCGACGGCAAACGCGCGGGCACGGTGGGGAGACTGAAAGACGCCCTCACGGGAGAAGGGCCCGATGTCTTCGTGACCATCAGCGGGGACAAGCGGACGCTGATGCGGGATCGGCCGCAGAGATGGCAGTGGAGCGGGTGGGGCTCGCCGTGGGATGAGCAGAATTTGGCGGCGAGGGCGTGGGATAAGGACTGGAGGGAGCAGGACGCGATGCCGTTGTTGGGGAGGCATAGTAATGGGGACCGGCATGGGGGCAAGGCGTATAATTTCCGGGATCGCAGGTTTCATTCGCCGAGGGCGTGGTGGTGGGGAAGTCCGAACAGTGAGGCGTTGTGGCGGAATGCGCAGTGGGCGGAGGGGGCGAGGAGGTCGGATCGGAGCCCGTTGAGTAAGGAGTATTTCAGTGGGTTGCAGGTGATCAAGGTGCCGTTTTGGAGTGGGTGGGGGCCTTATCAGGCGGGCGGGAGGCAGCGGAGTCCTTGGCCTTGAGGGATGTTTGCCGGTTGATCGTGTGGAGGTATGCTGGTCTCCAGTAGATGGTGGTAGAATCCACGAGGAGCGGGGGATGGAGCAGTGAGCAGTGAGCAGTAGCGTGATTCACCGGTCTTCCTTGAGCCAGCCATAGCGCGCAACCTCGTTCGCTTTACTCAGATCCCCATCTTTCAGCAGGCTCTCCTTACTGTGCAACAAGACCTGCTGGGTCCGCTCAGCCGTCCACTCCCCGCGCAAAGTCTTGAGATCGTTGGTCGATCCCGCAGCAGCCTTAACCACGCTCGCGAACATCTGCGGTCTGGTGGCGTCCGGCTGCAGCAGCGGCGCCACGAGGGACGGTAATGTGGCGCGTAGAGCGTCGAGCTACGCTGACATCAGTGGGTGTTCAAGGCGTTGTTGCGGCTGGTCTATGGGATACTGACCTTTTCCTGGAGGCGTTCAAGATGCGCCAGAGCGTCCTCATACCGCTGAGCACTCCATTGCTGCGACTCGATGGGGCCTGCGTCGGGCATTGAGGTGTCGGTCATCTTGGGAGTACTGCAGACCGCCGTCCGTGTGTGTCGTTATTCCACGTCTGTTGATGTTCGTGCGAAAGGCGAGGTGAGGTGGGCATTTTTGAAGATGTGGAGACAACGCTTTGATCGCTCTGCGGCACATGGCGACTAATAAACCATTCGTACATGTGGTTCGGCCTTGCTGCGAGGGTGCAAGCCATCGCTAATGTTACAGAACACGGCGAAAACGCTCGTACGTCGCAATACTCCGCTCCCCTCCCGTCCCGTCGAGACTCCACGACGGGCGCCTTCTCCGAATAAGACCACAATGCACAGCAAGAACGGGGCGCATGCGCGCGCACACAGCCAACCAAGCCTCACTACGGCCTGTAGCTCTGCCCGCCGCCGCCGCCGCCGCCGCCACCACCACGCCTCATGCGATCCGAGTACATCCTGCCACCGCTGCCGCCGGTTCCTCCATAACCTCCACCGCGCGCCCTTCCGTATCCCCTATCCCTGCCATCGAAGCCGTACCTACCATCCTGGTACGCTGGCTCCGCTCGCCTCTGATAGTCGTTCACTTGCCTTTGTGCCGGACCAGTAGGGTACGCAGGCTCGCGTGACTCTCGCGGCTGTCGCTGCTCCCTTGGCTCCCTTCTCCGCTCCTCGCGCTGCCTGTCTTCGGCCACACGTGCGTCTGCGTGCTCGTCGATTTCCATTGCGACGTCGCCGACTGTGTCTACGATCGCCGACAGCGGCTCCTCTTCCACCGGCAGAGGTGCCTCAATCGCACCACCATTTGCGTAGCTCGCAACGCCGTTGTCGTGCTGCATGTGTACGAAGAGTGTCCGCCCGTCGGCCTAGTGCAGCCCGTTAGTCGCGTAATCCATGCCCATACCGTCGATATCGACCTACCTTCTTGTTGTTGAACATCTTAATCACCGCCTCCGCGCCCGCTTTGTCCACGAAGCTCATCTGTGCGACCACGGTAGGGGTAGCCGCCACAAGTCTGCAGTAGTTCAACTGTCCACCCACACCTTGCATGACGCTCTCAATATCCGCAGCCGTGGTGCCCGGGGCGAAGTTGGAGGCCTGCACGATGTAAGGCCCACTAGCCGCCCCTCTGATGCTCAGTCCCGCGCCATCATCGACCATCTCCCTCTCGACGTAGCCATTGCTCTTAACATTGCTGCCTGAATCGGAAGAGATGGTGATGGTTTGACGCGGGGCATCGCGTCGGTCGCGATCGCGGTTGCGATCCTGAGCTCGGTAGTGGTCGGTGGATGGTGGTGGTCTGCTAAGATGAGAAGGCTGGCGGGGATTGCGCGGTGGTACTACGGCGGGACGTGGGAGCGAGTTGCTTCTCTTGTGTCGGTGTTAGAGAAAGGGACCCTCAGCAAATACCGTCAATCCTCCCGTCATCACAGCACCTTACCTTAGTGACGCCCACTCTGCTCGCTAACGTGCCTACGACAGGCCCTGGGCCTGGTCCTGGGCCTGCCACTCTCGGTGTGGTCGATCGACGGTGCCTGCCTAACATCTCCTGCGCAAGCTTCTGCGGATTCGTGCCGAGCATTTCCTGAGCGAGGGTTGCTGCGCGCTCTCGCCGACCTGTTAACCGTCAGTTCCCTTCACTTTCAGTTTGAACTGTGTGCTCTGCGATGCACCCACTCTTCTCGAGCGCTTCTTCCAGGGGAGCTGCGACATTGTTCTGGGACTGGCCCTTGCTCTTCCCGTTTGCCATTGCCTGCAGTGTCTCTCTCTAAACGACAAGGCCTCGCAAGCGGGAGCAGGGAAAAGAGGTAGAGAAGGTACAGGGTGCAAGTGAAAGTGCGGGTCACGAACTTTCGCGTCTCTGGCAAGCGCGAGCGACGGAGCGGGAAGATCCGCCGGCGGTTACCTCAACCTCACCTCCTCTTCAACCTCATCTCGC
>NAJQ01000662.1:0-16475 GCA_005059865.1 Friedmanniomyces simplex
CGCTAAGGCTATTCTCTATAAGAGCACCGGGGCGGAACCTTTTCCGTTATTAGCCCCTAAATTACTAACTCTATAAACTACCTAGAACTATTACCTTAAACTAGACCCCTGCTATTTGGAGACTTCCTATTACCCTAGGTAGCTATAAAGTTATCTAACACCCTCCTAATAGTATACTTAAGCTCGGCTATTATCTCCTAGTATATAGCCTAGCTAGAAAAGTTGAAGTTAATAATAGCCTAGCCTCTCTAGGAACTAGTATTAGAGTAAGCAGCTATAAGCTTAGCAGAGTAGTTAATCGGCGCCCTATCAAATCTAAGGGATCCCTAGGAAATCTATAGCTAAATCCTAGTAGCACCTAACCTAGAAGAAGTAATGCTAGCTATACTAACATTAGAGTCTTCCCTAACTATCCTAGTAGGAGTCCTAGTTAGAGTCCTTGCTATAGCAATATAGCTAGATAGAGAGTACCTAGCGTATTAGTTCCTATAGGCATATCCTAGGCAGGCACTATAGAAGAGCTACTTACTATTAGGCCCCCTAATCCTCCTACAATAGGAGAATAGGCCCCTACCTAAAGCATATACTATACAAGGCTTATCCTCCTCTTTAGCCCTATAGGCAGCATTAGCAGCAATTATAGGTAGGTAGTTAGCCCCTCCTTAAGGATTAATAGTAAATCCAGGATTCCTAAAGCTTGGATTTCTAATAAGTTTAAAGCTAGACCCCTAGGCTAGAGTATCTTAACTAGAAAAGTTTCCGATAACTAGACCGGGCTTCTAGGAGACTGTAATTTTGCCTCTAGCATCTATAGCCCTAAAGATAACTTTAAGCTAGCCTAGGTTTAGCTTAGTAACTTTGATCTTAGCATTCCTGCTATTAAATAGTTTATCTAGCTACCTCTAAGCCTCCTTAATAGTATCGATTATACTCTGCCTCTAAGCTCTCTTTCCTAGTCCTAGACTACTAATACTACTACTAGGCTTCTTAGGAGGCTAACTACTAGAACTAGCAGCTATACTGCTTCCTTGTATAGGGCCTTAAACATTAGTTATAATAATTAGAGAGGCTAATAGGCATAATCAGCATTAGCAAAGCATAAAACATTAAGGTACCTACCTAGGTATTGATAATAGTGTTGCTAAGAAAGTGTTGTTTAATGCAAAGATAATGCACTTAGGGGAGTAGATGTTAATATAAAGGATTAGGTTTAAAGAGGAAGTTTAGTACCCTTTTATACCTCTAGAATAAGGCATATAGCTAAGGGCTTTTATAAGTAAACAGGTTACCTGCACTAATCAAGTAATGCTAGTTATTTACAGAATGAGTAATGCTAGCGGTTACTAGGCAGCGCATATGCTTAGGGGAAGTATTGTAATATAAGCATTATGTTACTACTAAGAGTTAGGTAATAGTTATGTAACTAAGCAGGTAAGAACCTTTCATCTGGTTCTTACTGCTACGTAGATATCTTCTATATGCTTGTACACAGTCAATTTGGCGATCCATTACACAACAGTGAATGGGGATATCGCGAATGCCGCATTGGGCTTAGACCTGATTTTCCTAAGGCTGGGAGTTCTTCGCCGACAGCGGCTGTTCGTCGACAGCACGACGACTTCATCGTTTCTGGAGACCGTGTCCGTTTGCATGCTACTGCGATTAACACACGCGCGATGACGATGAGCCCTTCTACCGCGAAGCAGCGGTCCAGCCCGGCTGGCCTTAGCTATCTCTCATGTGGACCGGATAGTACAAACACTGGTCTCATCTGTATCCACGGCTGGGGCTGTCGAGCGTCGGACTACACGCTCCTGTTTGAGAGTCTGAAGCGTCGCTCACTCGACTTCAAGGCCCTGGCGATTGATCTGCCCGGGCACGGAGACAGTTCCAAGGACATCTGCCCCGAGGCCACCGTCTCCGGCTGTGCAAAGGCTGCGCTATCGGTCGCCCAGCACGAGGGCTTGTCAGAGATTGTACTATGCGGCCACTCGATGGGAGGTCGGATCGTCATGGATGCCTTTACTCAAGCCCGGGTGGCGGGGAATGTCAACGTACGAGGGATCGTGTTCCTCGACGTCAGCAACTACAGGCTTCGACCGAAGCTATACGAGTTCGACGAGAACGATGCGCGTAGCAAGGCCATGACGGAACAGCAGAAGGCGGCGAAAAAGGCCGAGCTCTTCCAGTCAATGTTCTCATCCGAGACGCCGATGGATTTCGAGCTGGCGACCTTACAACATCTCAAGACCTTAGACAAAGGCTTCGCCAACGCCATACGAGATGACTACATCCAGTATGATCACGCGAGGCTCGATGACGCTCTTGCAGCCGTGGGTAAAGCAGGAATGCCGCTCTTGAATCTACAAAGCACCGATATTGACGGAGAAAACCAGCGGTTCCCGCTGAAGACTGGCCAGACATCATCGTGGATGCAGCTCATACAGGAGAAGGTTCCGCAGGCCCAGCAGATTGTGGTCGAAGATAGTGCACACTTCCCGCACGTTGACCAGCCGCAGCGAGTGGCGGGCTTAATAATGGACTTTGTGCAGCGGAATTGCGTTTCCAGACCCTTGGCATAGGCCTCGAGGCATGGATGAACGAGTTCTGGGTCAACCTGATCTAGTTCGCTGTCTCGATGTCTCGATGCCTGTAATGACCTGTCCGGTCCGGCTCGCCGACCTTTGGGTGGTGAGAGCTGAACCTTTGCGCCTGCGAGCACATCGGACCGCCTACTTCTTCTTCTGTTCATCAGGATGCAAGCACGCCCTGTCTTTCATCAAGCAGATAATGTTCGAAAGGTGCTGGTCTGAACCGCGACACGCTTTGTCACGGCTCAACTTTCCGCAAGCCGCCGAGCTTAGCCGAATTCGAAGCTCGCCAAATTTTGAGGCTTGACCAGCACAGCCCGCCCTCTCTGCTGGACGCCGAAGGATTCCCGCCCACGCCCACGCTCGCCGCCTTGCATCGACTATGCGGCGAACAGTATCAAATTGAGCCCGGCCTCAATCTTTGGCGAGAGCGAGCTGAATCATCGTCGCACCCCTTGTCAGCACAGTGACCTTTCCTTTTGCGGAAGCTTACAGGACAACGTCTTGCCGAGAGACCCAATGGCAGACATCGTGATGCAGTACATGGGTATACGCAGCTTCCCACTGCGGCCAGGCAACGATATTGATCGAGTCGTGTGCCATTGAGGATGGCTAATTGTAGTGCAGAAGGCATGGCAGACGTACTGCATCGTGCGGCGTGGAGGAGACGCATGCTCATGGCTGGGTGTGGTCGATAAGGCATATATACTCGCATAGCCCACAACTGAAACCGGCACACAACTACCATCAACCAACGAGTCGAAGCAGCAGAAATTCAGCTTTCTTTGTTCCGAACTTATATTGTTCTCATACCGAACTGATATCCTTCGGGGCACCTAAAATACTGCACCACCTCACAACGAAGCTACACTTGACCAGCACCATGGCCCAATGCAAGACTATCACCGACCCGAACACGACATGGCCGCCTTTCTGCCCAAACATCGCCGCCTCGTATCTCTACGCCATACTCTTCGGCATCACAGCGATCGCACACCTTGTACAGACGTTCTGGACGCGGAAATGGTATTCTTGGGTGATATGTGCTAGCGCTGGATTGCAAGTGGCCACTTATGTGCTGCGGACGATCAGTATCATGCAGCCCGCGAACGATATGATGTATACACTTTGGTTCGTGTTGATGCTTGTGAGTGGCCGACCGTCCCTTAAAGCTGCTTTGCACACCAATACTGACCGATGCTAGATCGCACCGATATTCACAAACGCCTACGTCTACATGGTCATGGGCCGGATGGTCTACAACTTCACGGCGAAAGGCTCCGTAGGCGGCATCAAAGCTTGGCGCTTCGGCCTCATCTTCGTGCTCCTCGACGTCCTCGCCTTCCTCGTCCAAGCCGGCGGGGCTGTCATCGCCAGCGGGACCGGCAAAAGCATGAACACCATCATGATGGGCCTCCACATCTACATGGGCGGCATCGGCTTCCAACAACTCTGCATCCTCGCCTTCCTAGCCCTCGCCGCCCGCTTCCACCTCAACCTCCGCGCGCAGCCGGTCTCGGCGGAGCGCAGCAAGGCTTTCCGGCTGCTGTACGTGGAGTACGCCGTCCTCTTGCTCATCACTATCCGCATTATCTTCCGCCTGGCCGAGTACAGTAATGGCTTGGACTCGAGTATCCCCGAGCACGAAGCGTACCAATACGTCCTGGACTCCACACCGATGCTCACCGCGTTGGTGCTGTTCAATGCCGTCCACCCCGGGTTTACTATGCGAGGCGCAGAGTCGAATTTGCCGGCGCGGAAAGAGCGCAAGGCGATGAAGAAGGCGGGAGAGAGGCCCACGGGCCGCGCGGGGGAGTACGTGATGATGGGTAGCAAGCAGGATTTCACGATGCAGGGGCGGGAGAGCGAGGTGGAGACTGGGCTTATGCCTCCCAGTCCGCCGACGGGGGCGTATCGTTACGATGTGAATAATTATAGCCGATCGGCTTCACCGGCAGAGTTCCGGGGATGAAGGGTTGCCGGTGGGCGGTGGTTGTTGGGCGTTCGTTGTAGGGCGTTCTTGTTTTGCTTAGCAGACAACAACGTGTAGAGAGGGGCTTTGGGAATGCACACTGGCGTCCTAGGTGCTCCAGGATAGAAGCCGCGTTCTAGCATTGATCGATGAACAACGGTACACTCAACAGATCGAGGTCATCCAGCAGCTCTAGGAGTCCAATGGTTGTCAGTCACAAAGCGTCAGTCTTCAGATATGCAGTGACATATGGCTTCCTGGCAGAACGGGTCGGACCTGCGGCAGGCATCTTATTGAGCACCTAGACAGCGCACGTACACTGTGAAGTTGTTACCGCACAGCGAAACAAGGGACACGGTATTTGCTTGCTCCTGTTCATCGATTGTCCAACTCGTGCAGCAGAACAAACGTGCCCCGCTCTACTACTCCCTAGACCCACCCACGCCCTCCCGACATATGCCTACGAGGTACCCAAGTCCAACGGCGACGTGCACCCGAAATTGTTTAGCTGCGGGATCTTGAACGCCTCGATCATCCTGCGCTCCTCGGTTAGCCCACGCACACACATCACAAAAGAGGCTTTCCTGATAGATGGAAGAAAACTTACCCCATAACGGCAGCATACATGCCCAACCCCGTCACGACCCACGCGCCCAGTGCGTAGAGCAGGTGCAAAACATTCATCACAATCTGCCACACGCCTCCACTGAAGAACCCGCGCACCCAGTACGAGATACCGGAGTACTTCCGCGTCACCTCGCCAGTGACCGGGTTAAACCCTTCCCCGACCGTATCCTTCATGATGTTCAGCCGCATATCGTACGCCAGCGCCACCATGGGCGGGAACGAGTAGGTGAACTGCATGACCGTCGCGGCGGAGACGACGGAGACGAAGCCAAAGTAATCCGGGATTCCGGCCGCAATCACGTAGCCGATGACCCACCAGATGGGCACGATGATGACCCAGAGGATCTTGCCCGTGCGGGTGTTTAGGGGTGGGGCTTTGAAGACGTCCATAAGGACATTATTGTAAAGTACCTTAATTCCGATGTTGCTGTACAGGCCGGCGGCGATGAGGCCGGAGAAGATGCCGATCATGTTGCCTGCGGTCTGGAGGCCGTAGGCTGAGACGCCCTGGTAGCTGATCTGATAGCTGTATTGGCCCTGGAAATAGTAGGTAAAACAGCCGTAGATGAGGTAGACCGCCCAGATGAAAAACTGGGCGCCCCACATTGCTTTTAGGAAGTCGCGGGGCCTCTTCATCTCGGCCATGAATTCGACGAAGAGCTGCGCGCCGCCGTAGGCGAAGACGCCGGAGAGGAGACCGTTGAGTGCCGCGATGAAGGAGCCGGAAGGGGGCATGCCGCTGTAGTGGATGATGGGCGGGTAATTCCCGTCGGCGTCCGGGGTGATGCTCGTCGGATCCACGACGCCGCCGGAAGAGCCCAGTATGGAGATGGCGAAGTTGGGAGGCGAATTGGCAAAGGCACCCATGGAGATGAAGATCACGAGAAGATTCAGCCAGACGGCGAGGTTGGCCACCCAGCCGTACGACCGGAGCGTGCGGATCTGGCCGAGGAAGAAGCCGACGCAGATGAAGATGATGGGGCAGACGGCGTAGCAGAGCTTGAACTTCGACACCTGCGAGAGGGCTTGCCCTTGCTGGATGGTGATCTGGCCGAGGATGAGGATGAGAGCGAGCGACTGCAGGACGTTGACGATGTAGCGCGCCGTCGACCCGTTGAGACGAAAAAAGAGGTCGCCATAATTCTTCAATGGAAATTCGTGGGAATCGAGACCGAGAAAAGCGTGCCAGAGGAGGTAGCCCCCGTATCCGGCGAAGAAGCCAAAGACGGTATAGAGCACAATGCCCGGGCCCCAGCCGAGAGTACCCATCGCAAAGCCCACGCCATAGGGGCCCAAGATGTCGGTAGTGATCAGATACCAACAAGCACCCCACGACGCCGTCCGGAAAGCTCGCGACGCATCCGTCCACTCCTGGTCACTAACTTCGAGGCGAGCCTGGCGGTCCGCAAGATTCACATTGCCGGTCGTGGAGACACCACGGTGCTTCTCTTCGTCGCTGTTGGCGCCGTTGGAGTCGGGGGTGAGCTCGTTGGCGGGCTTCTTGCGTAGTAGCAACTCGCGCCAGTTCGTCTTGGGGGCTTGCACGCTGCGCTCCTCCTCGCGCGTCTTGAGGGCGTAGTAGTGGTACTCTTCGAAGAACACGGCCGGGTCGTGGAGCTTGCGCGCTTGGGGTTTGATGTAGGTGCTGGCGACTTGGACCACGTCCTCTGGTGGGGAAGCCGACGGCTCTAGCTGCTTCTCGTCCATGGTCCTGTAGAGCGCCGGTGGGTGCGCGAGGGGTTGATGGGCTCCTTTGGATGTCAGAGTAGAGAATGAAGAGAGGACACGGTAGAAGAGGTCAGGCACGTGGATGGTCGTGCAAGTGATGAGATGTCACATCGTTATCAGTAGTGAAGCATAAGGTATCGCAGGATGGAACGAGCAACCGAATGGGGTTGCGAGACCGATTGGGAGCATGTGGAGGGGAGCCTGCATGATGTGCATAGACAAGGGTGGGTAGCACTGCAGGAGCTGATTCGATGTAACGCCGCAGTCGACTAGGTCAAGCCTCACGCCCGTTTGCTTGACACCGCTCGATCAAAAGCTTATCAGGTCGGAATTGGGATACATATCGCTCGCTCCCGGGAATGGTGGGGAGGAGGTGATGGTGATGGCGATGGTGGTGGCGGATGAGTAAGGTAAGGTACATGTATCGGCAAGCAGATTGACCGTCGAGGCGTTCGCTGACGAAGCGTTTGTCTTGTTGTGTCCCAGCAAGCTTGGCGGTTGCGCGGAAGATTTCGATCGTACATCATGTTGCTCTCGTCGGTGTGTGTGGAAAGAGTGAAGTGGCATCCTTCGTGTCGCAAGAGCTTCCCGAAGAGTGGAAGTCGCTGCTCAAAGGATGAATAATGATAACGTAGGGTCCGGATACGAGATGCTTCACGGAGTTCGGCGTTCGCATCCAATCTCCATCACCTCACGATACTCCAGCGAGACCCATACGGTACATGTATGTTCGCAGCAGCAACACGGCGACCTTCCTCTTCCGTCAGTATATAAGGTATGTACAGAGGTCAATCTAAAGTATTCTCAACATCACGGCCCGCGCCCTGGCAAGCGGACTCGAAGGATGTACGCGAGTCTCGCCAGCGTTCTAGTGCTGACATTGATGGGAGATAGTCTGGTAGGTGTTCTGTGTCCATCTCCTCGACAACGAGCCAACAGCAGCGCCCGTACAGATTGATCTGGTCACACTGTGGCGTGGTCCCTTGGAGAGACTGTAGACGACTGCATAAGAAAGGGCAAACAGGTCATGCCTGTATCAGTCGACTACTGCCCTAGCCGCAAGAAATATATGTAAGTCGGAAGGACGTACGATGTTCGGTGTGCCTGCCAGAAGCGATCGTTGAGACAGATATTTGAGCCCAACCTATGGTAGTGCCCGCGCCCCGTCGTCCGCCACCACTCCGGCGTCACCGACACGGGCAGAAAGGTCCTCCACAACTCGCCCAGCATCGCTCATCACATCTCCATTCGGACCAGCCATACAGAACACCGTACCCGAGCACAACACCGACGTCCATAGTCCACATCTCCAGCGCCAGCACCATCAGCAAGCTCACGCCAAACTTCTCGTAAACGCCTGCTTTCTGTCCGTCTGTTGTACTCTACAGTCAGCACACATCTCTCAGACCTCAACCCGGGTAGTCACAAGATGTGATTCGGGTGAGAGGGAGTACCCAACATGCTTTCCAACATATGTGTGCCACATCTGCGCATTCGAAACCGCCAAGACGACCGCATCGACGTAGAGGTGATACCGGGGACGACAGACCACGGGCTGGGAGAAGCGGAGGGCTATGCTCCAAACCGTGAGAGCGTCGAGGAGGCCGAGCATGGTGTTGGCATGGAATCACGCACGCTCGCTCGCGCGGATGTGGCTGTTGATGCCGGCGTTTGCTTGTTGTTATAAGTCGTTATGGACCCGATTATTTGCGCGGTGTTTCAGCGCTCTCTTTAGTGAATTCGCAAGTCCCTTTGCTCACCAGGTAGCAGTCTTGTGTCGCAGGCCCACGTATCGAGCATGGACTCAGCCGCGACAAGCATCCTGCTTCTTGAACGAGGGTATTGTCTTTCCGTGAGGTACAATCCCACCATTCATTCACCACCCGCCGCCTACGCCTTACCCCCACTCGCTACCCTACTCCCCTCCGACCCCGAACTCCTCTCACTCGCCGTCCCGCTCCACAGACTCCTGCTCTCCCCCTCCACGCCCTTCATCGCCTCGGCCACCACCTCCAGCTTCGCCACCACATCCTTCACTCCTTCCTCCACTTTCTTGAAGTACGCCTCGTTCGCCCCCCCTCCGACGCCAGCTTGATATCCTGCGCCGTCTCGTCCTCCAACTGACTCCTCCCCATCCCTGGCTCGGCACTCTCGCCGCCACCCCCGCCTCCTCCAGCCGTGCTATCACTCACAACACTCTCGTCCGACAGCGTAGTAGACATCGACGTCGTCGTATCCCCCCTCCTCCTCGCCCCATGAGTATCCCTCCGATCCTGCGCTATATCCTCCGCATTCCCAAATCGATCCATACTCACCTCCTGCGCCCGCTCGTCCGCCGCGGCTCGACTCGCTTTATCCTCGTTCCCTCTCCCCCAGGCCTGCGCGAGCGCGACCTGAGCGCGGCGGAGGTCGTCGAGGGCCGCGGCGTGCCGGGCGCCGAAGACGTGAGTGCTGGATTGCGCGGTGAGTTCGACTTCGTTGAGGGTGGATTGCATTTCGCGCCAGCGGGCATCTGCGTCTTTCTCGCTTGCTTTGCGGAGGGTGGGTAACGTGGTGGTGTTGATGTTGCCATCTTTGCCGTCTGAGGTTTCTGCGGTCGTGGATCGTGCGTGGTTGGTTCTCTGTCGCGTTAACGGGTCGCGAGTCTTTCCGCCGGTCTCGATGCCTTGCCGGGAGACGGAGAGCTGCGAGGCATTGCGCGAGGGTGGGCCGACGAAGAGTGCGGGCGCTGGGAGACGGTTGGGTTTGGTGCCTGCGGTGGGTGATGGCTTTGTTGCGCTACTGCTGGCAGCGGGCGACGACGAGGCTGGTTCTTTGGTCGACATGGTGTGTGATGAGGATGTTGTCGACTACATCGTGATTGGAGTGGAGGTACAGAAGCGGAGACGAGATGGTCGAACTGGTCGAACGACGAGTGTGTGTAAGGTATGGCAGGTACAGTACATGTACGTAGGGGCCGATCTCCGGCGGCGGCCTCAGGCTGATGACCGTACTCGACTTCGTGCCATTCGCTTGTTCACACCACATTATTCTCGTAATCTCCTGTCCTCCTTGCTCGGGTACATGTAGCTGCAGCTCACGTTGTTCACGCCGCCGGTCGCCTAATACTCTGGCTGCTTGACCGCTGGGTGGTGGCGGCGTCAGGCCAGCAGGTTGTAGTACTGACTGCGCAGGCGGAGGCCCTGCCATCGGTTCCTCACCATGCTCATTGGGGCGCCAACCCCAACCCTCGCCCTGCACAACGCTGCCCTGACCGCCGCCATCCTCATGCGAGTCGATATGCGCATCGATAGCCCAGCTACTATCCCCGGCGGCCATCTCTTCTTGGAGTCAATGGAGAGACGCAGCTCAGCCAGCACTTCATCAGCGTGCGCATTGGACTCTACTAGAATGAAGGGTGGCCAAAGCTTGTTGCGCGCCGGACTCTCCTATACCATGCTCAGATATAGTAGCTGATCTTGTTATCTAGATTTCCCTCTCATGGCAAAGGTACCGGGAAATTGCCCTCCTTGGACCATCGATAGGCAGCTTGGCAGAACAGAAGCATAAAGGCACTCTCGGCTGACGAGAAAAACAGCACTGTCATGAAGCTTTACTGCGAATTGACCCATTATACATCAACTACGTCTGCTGCATCCTCGTCTTCTCCTGGCCCTTCTCTTCGCCCCGGTTCCTCAAATCGATCCACCAAGCCTGCTTTTTCTCGGCCCCCAACTCCCCCATGACTCGCGGCCACTCCTCGAACATCTCACTCCGCCCTACCCAATCCTCACTGCACGCCTTCTCCCCACCATCGAGTCAGGACACAAAGTCCGCCAGCTCGATATTGGGAACCAAGTACGGCTGCACATCATTGCGATGCATCGTCCGCTGCTCGTACGCGTACGCGAAACCAATCAAGTCCGCCTCACTCCACTTCCTCCCCATGAAAGACAGGCCGAACGGTACATTCGGCCCTGTAGCAACGAGATTGCCGAAGCCATTGAGCGTCACGGTCCAGTTCGCCGGGTAGAAACCCATCGGCACCGTGACCACAGGACTCCCCACCAATGCCGGGATCGACGGGCTGAGTTGCGTGGGCAAGATGACGGCACTGGTGTTGGTACGCTCCAATGCGCCAAGAATCCCGCCTTCGCCGCCGTAGTAAAGGTTAGCTTGGTACGCGGCCCAAAATCGGGGATCAGTGTTATTCCAGCCTTGCTTCAGCGCGCCGTCCCAGATCTTGGTGTCGCGTTGCGGGTACTGTTCCAGGGGGAAAGTTTGCGTGAAGTTGCGCTCTTCGGCCAGGTTCTCGATTCCGTAGGGGTTGTAGGTCAGTTCGGAGAGGTAGTTGGCGAGATCGGAGATGAAGTCGGCGTTCAGGACTAGCGTCTCGTTTTTGTCGTTCTGCCAGGCCGCGAAAGCCGTGAAGTTCGCGTCGACGATCTCCGCGCCTGCCGCCGCGATCTGTTTGATGGCTTCGTTGAAGGCGGCGAGGACTGGAGGGTCGGTGTAGCTGCCCCAGATGTCGATGACGTTGCGCGCAACGCCGATGCGCTTCCCGGCGAAGGCGTTGTAGTTGCAGGCTGCGACGTAGTCTGGGGTGGTGCCGTTGACGGCTGGGTTCGCGAGGGTGTAGTTATCGTTGGTATCTGGTCCGGCAATGGCTTGGAGGACGTACGCTGCATCTTTGACCGAGCGAGCCATGGGTCCGACTGTGTCCTGGTGCTCGCTGATTGGTATGACCAGGTACCGGCTCGTGAGGCCAACCGTGGGCTTGATCCCAACCAGATTGTTCACATCGCTCGGACTCAAGATCGATCCCGAAGTCTCCGATCCCAGCGCCGCCAGCGCGAGACCGATAGCGCTCGAGACGCCAGACCCTGACGAGCTGCCACTGGGGTCTTGGCCCGGGTAGTACGCAGCGTAAGTCTGCCCACCATAAGCTGACCAGCCATTGCTGGTGTTGTCAGATCTGTAATTCGCCCACTGGCTCAGATTCGTCTTGCCGAGGATAATTGCGCCGGCTTTCCGCAACTTCGCCGCCAGAGTGCTGTCTCGCGGGACCTTGCTGCCCCGAAGCGACCACGAGCCGGCTGTATTGTTCATCTTGTCGTCTGTGGCAATGTTGTTCTTGATCAGGATCGGAATACCGTGGAGAGGGCCGAGTACAGTGCCGTTCGCCCGCATCCTGTCAAGTTGTGCAGCGATGGTGAGAGCGTCCGGGTTGAGCTCCGTCACCATATGGAGCGTGCTGTTGACTTCCATGATGCGGGCCTCGTAGGCTCGGACCAAGTCATAGCTGGTGAAGAGGCCGCTTTCGAGGCCGTCGACTAGATCCTCGAGGTCGACTTCGATTAGACTCGGGAACTCTTTGCCTTTGATGAGGGTGCCTGTGTATGGCGGGACTGTGAGCGCAGAGACGAAGCTCGCTGCGCCCAGGATGGCTCCGAGGAAGTAGGAGCGCATGTCTACGTATCAAGTAGGTATATGATACCTCGACCGTATCTTCTGTATCGTGGGCGGAGGTGTAAGTTGGGAGCGTGAGTACGTGAGACCACCTACCTGGCATTGGAAGCACAGCGCCTCTTGTATACCGAGAGTTGTCGCGGTAACGCATCGTGACGCGCACTGCTATGCGATAAGAATACCAAAGACCATTGAGCATCCTATTCCAGCGTAGTAACGAAACCCACCAGACTGTTCCTGCAGCCGAGCGCAGCGCCGGCCTTGGTTCGGTGGAGTCAGTTGCCTGCACCGGCATATCACCTTCGTCCTCTGCAGCTCATCTGGCTGAACGGTGGAGATGCACGTAGAGTTTGCAGCTGTGGCGAATGGGTGGGTGTGGGCATGAGCATACTGATATCGCAAGGCTGAGGATGGAAGGTGGAAAGGCGAGCTTGCCCGGAAAGGGAAGGAGCGGATATTTCCGAAGGTCTGCGGAAGCGCGAGAGCAGCATGGCGGGTTTTTGAGGACGATTGCATGTGCATGATGCTGGCTGTACCACCCACCGAATGACAGAAACACAGTGGAGGTGGAAAGCGAGCATTCTGATAACAGCTGGTATGGCGGAGGTACGGCTGGCTACTCCGTGCAATAGGTGACTCCGCAGAGCGTAGTGTGTTGCCCTCACCTTCCACACGGATCTGTGCTGAAGTCGCGAAACAGAGCTGGAAAGAGATACCTCCGTTGCTTCGCAAAATCAGATGTACGCGACACCTCCGTGGAGACCTAGAGGCCGAGCACAGAAATACGCCGCATCCTCGCCACTTGCGGAGAGACAGCAATTCGTGACAATGGGGATAAGCAATTAGCACGTATCATCGAGGACACGACGCCGCACGTGTGAAGGGGGTGCCTTTGAGCCGTCGAGTGCCTCTGGCGACTGCGTGACCATTTGGGAGCAGGTATCATCGTCCCACCTCCAGATCGAGACGGGGGTCGTGGATGGAAGCAATTTACTCCAGGGGCCTGCCAGCAGGTTCACCGGGAGTCATGAAGGCTCCGCATCGCAAGTGCAGAGCAGCTGAACCGTTTCGTAGTCCGTCCACGTAACCCGGCCAGGCGGTAATGCCAAAGCGTCTCGAACGTACGGGTAGAAGGCTCTCCAGGGTTCGGCCAGAGTGGCAGTCGTACTCCGCTCGTCGTTTCCCTCTCTACTCTTGGTTCCGCGCGTGATGCCGGAATGACATGTGCGTTGAAGCCCGTTGGACCCAATGCTTTCGAGAGACCATCCATATCGGCCTTTAACGACGGCGACCAGTCGAGAGGTACCCCTGGTACTGCGTAGGAAGCTCCTCTCGTAGACGGCCGTCACTCTCTTGTCCGTTGCGGGCTGGACAAAGTGTTGTGCGAGCCAATCGCCTTAGTGACCATATCCGTAAGTCTTTCCTCTGGGCGCTTCTGGTGAGCAGCCTTCATCGCCGCTGCGTAGCACGCGACGAGCTCGTCGGTATAGTGCGATGTCTGCGTCCATAGTGATGGTACACCTCGTCAAGCAACCTCGTGACACTGCCGGCTAGTGATGAAGATGATGTGAAGGAGATGTATGCTTGAGTTTACGCTGCGTGTGTTGGATTTGGCTGGGCACGGACATGGCCAATGCCGAGTGCAATGACCTCACCTTCACTTTCTTCACCCATCACCATCCTCACACACACATCACGAGATGGGTTCATCAGCGTCCAAAGCTTCTCGAGCAGCAGGCACCGCATCTCGTAGATACCCGACCCGAGCGCCACCGACCTCACAACCCTCGAGTAATGCGCCTCCGCCTCCACCCCCCGCACCAAGCCACCAGCCAGGCCCGACTGTCCGCCCCCAAGCTCACGCCTCGGGCACGAGAGACGAAGCCATCAACCTCGACGCCTCAGACCCGGACTTCGCCCGCTCCCTCCGCTCCCTAGGCCCCGTGCAGCCCAACCCGACTCTCTCCCCCAGCTCCGCCTTCCCGCACCCAGACAATCCGAACACCCCATCTCGCGACTCTCGCCCTTCCGGACCTGATCCGAGGAAGAACCCAGCTATCACCGTACTGGATTCTCGCTCCCGGCTGCAAGATGAAGCAGACTTGGAGTTTCAGCATGCGGGACGGAGAGGGCATGAGGGGAGGCAGTTTCTGGATGTGTATATGATCCGACAGATACTGGTGGAGCGGGACGTGAAGGGCAGGAGTGCGGCGGAGATTGAGAAGAAGATGGGGTTGAGGAGAGGGGTGGTAGAGAGGTTGGGTGCGAGGGGTGTGGTGGGTTTGGCGCAGGAGCAGGGGAGGGCGGAGAAGGGGGTGCATTTGGTGTGAAGGGTATGAGAGTCGTGAAAGGTGGTATGTGGGCTGTGAGCGCATGCGTTGAGTGCGCCCGGTTGCCTTGTTGGCTGTTGGGCTTTTACGTGCAGTACTCGCCTACCATCGGCCATCACCACTCGTCGTTGAGGCGAACCCTTGAACGGACTTGCGACGCCACAGCACAGTCAAGGTGGCAAGCGCCTGTCTCATCAACCACGAAACCCCGCCAAAGGTGCAGTTTGCGCCTGCCATATCTTCCCAGCATCTCCAGGTCGAAGGGGAGGCCTTAAAATCAGAGACTTCGAGCCTCAAGATCCGTCTGGACACGTCGGACGCGGCAAGACGACTGCATTTGCTGTCTCTTGGCCTCCGAAGCCATGGAGCCCAGGCCATAGACAAGCCTGCTGCGGTCGAGGGTGCTTGATGTCGCCAGACGACGCTCACACGCCTCCCTGTCTCAAAGACAGTCCATAGGCAGCGCGCAAACAGCTTTGCTTCGACCAACGCTTTGGAAGTGTCGAACAATGGGGCTCTCCTTCCAAAGGGCTTGGTTGTAGGAGCAAACTTAGGATCAAGGTACCAACGAAGGCTGTATCACGTAGTAACCAGGGTGTGGTGAAAAGCTCCTGCAAGCACTTCGCATACTTCACACCTGGTTCAGCAGGGGGAGTGCTTGGTGGCGCCCGCGGCTGAATTTGTGGGACCTGATCGTCACAAGTGGCAAGAGATGGCCTCGGGGCGAGGAATCCTGTGTATGCAGGGAAGCTGATGTGTTTCGGGCTCAGGTGCGATGGCACACCTTGCCTGGGAAATTTCACGTGAGAGCTGTGGATTTTGTGCGAAAGGAAAGGTTCGAGAGGAACGTGTCGCGGCGACGAGGCTTATTACTGTACCCAGCACCAGTGGTGCACAATTACCCTACATACTCACGCCGACACACACGACTACTGCCGCCGCCGCAGCCGTCAACAGCATATTGCTCATCCTTCCCACAGCGTCGCCCGTGTACGGGATCGGCGAACTCGTCGCACTTGGACCGCTCGAACCAGTGCCATTGCCGCCTCCATAGGCGCTCGGACTCGCCGTCCCATTCCCCCCAGCCAACGCGCCACAGCTCGTGAAATTCTGCCCTCCCAGGAATGTTCCCACGGTCATCGCATCGGTCAAGTGTAGCATGTTCAGCACCTGCCCCGCCGTCGTCGCGTTCGTCGCGCAGTAATTGATGGTGAAGTTCGACCACGTCGCTCGGCCATTGCAGATCGGTTTCCAGACTTGCCCGTCGAAGTCGCCGTAGAAGCTGACGTTGGCGGCGGCGGCGGTGAGAGGGGCGAGGGTGTGGATCTCGACGTAGGGGCCGTTCGCGGGCTTGGAGTAGGTGGTGATGGTCTCGATGACGTGGGCGCCGGAGATGTCGTAGAAGCGGGCTGTGCCGGGCGTCCAGTCGTTGGTAGTCAGGGCTTGGGAGTTGTTCGTTGTGACGGAGTTGGCGGGAGATCCGGACCAGGTGAGGTTGGTGTAGTTGCCGATGATAGACAGGACTTGCTGGTAGGTGTATGGCACGGTGAACAGGACGGTGTCGGAGCCTGGGTAGTATCCGGGAGCACATCCGTTCGCGCCAGCCGCTGGCAAGCTGCCGTTGGTGGCGGGTATCGTGATATTCTCAGCGAGTGCTCCGGCGGCAGTGGCGAGCACAGCGGTGATGGAGAGTGTGGTTTTCATGGTGGGCAGAAGTGGACGAGAAAAGTAGGAGGGACTGGCGGAAATGCGAGAAAGGCGGGAAGAGGAGTACCTTTA